>JAJONR010003042.1:0-27500 GCA_029582245.1 Solanum etuberosum | reverse complement strand
TTCTATGTAGTATTAGACTAGTTAGAGTAAACAAAAAGTTACGAGATCAAATTTCAGACTCCCCAAAAGCAAAAGATATGATCAAATTAATAATTCAACATGATATTAAAGCAGTTCTGGCTTCAAATCATGCCATCATTCCAAAAGTACAATGAATACCTGGCTTCATGTTAGTTTTCGATTGTTAACAGTTGAAATGTAACATAATTAAGTAATTAAAAGTGAGCTATTTCTAACAAATTAGACTTTTAGACGAGGTGATCTGGCAATTCTATGTGGTATTAGAGCTAGCAACAAGTTATGGGTTCAAATTTCAAACTACGAAAAAGCAAAAGATATTTTCACATGTTTTAAAAAAGAAGCAATCGAGGAGGTGTATTGAGATATAATATGTTAAACAATTAAAAGTTTGATCTCTCTCAAAATCAAACTTGATCAAACTTTTAGATGAGTTAATCAGACAATTCAACACCGATCAATATTCCTCGTTTCCATGATAAATTGTCTGAAATACAAGATAGTAAATCTTTTGGTACTTGATTAGATTTGACAGTAATTTTGAAAGTTACCCTTCACTATTGCCGCTAAAAGAAAAGTATGTTGCAACTAAATGTCTCTTTTATTTGTTGTATATGGAGCAAATGTTGAAGGAGTACCAAAACGACTTACGTATGACGACATTCAGAGCAGGACATACATGGAAGTAAAGGCAACTGGAACCGCTAACCAGTGTCCAACAATTGATGGAGGTCTTGAAAGCTCTGGCTTCAAGGCTGGCAAATAAAATGCCAATAAATTCTGCTTAGAGCCAACTTCATTCACTGTCAAGGCAGAAGGTATTATCCAAATAGGGACAGGGATAGAATAAGTGCTTTAAGTTGTGCTAATAGTAAGAGGCGGAACCAGAATTTTTAGTTTATAGATTTTGAATTCTGAATATAATATATACATATCAAATGATTTTTAAATATAAATACAGAGTTTAAACTGAAGCTATTAGATTTTGTCCAACCGTGTCTAAAGGGTTGTCTCTGTCCTTGCTAATAATTGAAGATCTTTCTCAACTTCTTTAAACTAACAGTGTAAAAGAATTCTTACACTTTCACGTCATTTAAAAGCTAACTATAGGGAACTGCCGATAGTAATGAGATTAGTAGCCTGGAAAATAAGATGTACAACTTGTTGTCACATGTTAAATTACACGATAGTGTAAATGTATATAAGTTAAACTGGTGCATATGTAGGAAATATAGAAGGAGAATATTTTTCTTAGAGAATGTTGAAGTTGTATTAGGCTACTTAAGGCCACTTGAGATGATTACAATCATCAAATACATCTTTATTTATACTAGTCAAAATATCAAACCAAAGGTTTTGCACAAATAACTAGATATATGTATCCTATTGTTGCTTGACTATCACAATGTATGCAAATAGGTCCCACAGGTTTGGGCCAGAAAGGAATTTCCTTTCCTTCACAGAAATTTGCTTGCTCCCGTTACTTATTCCAGCAATTCTTCTCAATGTGGCCAAACCTTTTACAAAATTTATATTGGGGCCTGCCTTTGTGTCAATATTTTTCTGCATTGTGATTTATCTTTTTGCAAATTTTACAAAAAAGACTAGTACTTTTCTCACCTTTTTCTTCTACCTTCTTAGTAGACTCACCATGATCCTACTTTATTTTTGAATTGTACTTCTTTTTTTTGTTGATTTTTTGAGAAACTTTGAGAATTCTCATTGGTTATGGATTGGAAAACCGTCTCTTTGGGTTGATCTTCACGAAATTTTTTTTGATTCTCGTGTGCCCAAAATGATCCAACTAGCTCTTTGATGAAAAGCTTAGAAAGATCTTTCGTCTCCTCAATGATAGAAATAATATAATCATACTTTTCTGTGACATAAATTAGAATCTTTTTCACAACTTGTTGGTCAGAAATTGTATTACCATGATTTCTTAATTCATTGACAATATTAATGACTCTTGTGCAATATTCATCTATTTTTTTTCAGATTCTATCATCTTCAAATTTTGAAACCCTCTTCTAAGATTTTGAAGATTTATAGTCTTACCTTTTTGTCATCATACACCTCAGCTTTCAGAGACTCCCAAGCTTGTTTTGCAGTCTCACAAGTAGCAATTTTTGCAAAATATGCTCTTGAGACTCTCATTTGCATTTTGCTCAAGAATTTTGCATCTTGACAATACTTAGCCTCAAAATTTTTTATTTTTACTGTTGTAAGTTCACCATCATTTTCTAGCTCTTCATAGCCATTTCCCATTTGCAACAATAGTCCACAAACCTTCAGCTTTCATATGTGTTTTCATTCTTATTTTTCAATACTCAAAATCTTTTCCATCAAAAATTGAATTAAGAACAACTAAAGAATCAACACCCTCGTTTGTTTTGGATGACATAATTTTTTTTAATCGAACCCCATATTAAGAATGAAAAACTGTTCTGATATCAGATACCAATTTGTAGGAAATATAGAAGGAGAATATTTTTCTTAGAGAATGTTGAAGTTGTATTAGGCTACTTAAGGTCACTTGAGATGATTACAATCATCAACTACATCTCTATTTATACTAGTAAAAATATCAAACCAAAGATCTTACACAAATAACTAGATACATGTATCACAATTTTCTAGATACATATATTACAAATTCCTAAAAGACTTCTTGAAAAACTAAGAGATAATATTGAAAGACTAAACATCAAGGTGTGAATGCATTAATTCCAACAATATATAGGCATGTTCACTTTATTGTTTTCCATGAAAATATTAAAGAGTTGATTTCTTAAATGGTCGCATATTCTATTAAAATTTTTAACGGGTGTAAGGAAGAATGCACAGCCAGAATTCCCGGAAACAAAGCTAATGACGCAATTAAACTACACTCTTCATGAATTCGAAGGGCCATTTGAAGTATCATCTGATGGCAATGTTAAGTTTGAGGAGAAAGATGAAATTGACTATGTTGCGGTTACAGTTCAACTTCCTGGTGTAGAGCGCGTCCCCTTCCTTTTTACAATCAAACAACTTATGGCAAGTGGGAAGCTGGAAAGCTTAAGTGGTGAATTACTTGTGCCATCATATAGAGGTTCGTCGTTCCTTGACCCATGGGAAGAGGTGGATCCACTAGTTATGATAATACGGTCGTATTGCCGGCTGGAGGCAGAGGAAATGAAGAGGAACTCCAAAAGGAAAATGTAAAAAATACCGCGTCTTGAATTGAAAAAATTACATTTAGTATTACTAATAGTAAGCCAAAGAATGGTGAGGTGATTGGAGTATTTGAGAGTATTCAGCCATCTGATACTGATTTGGAAGCAAAGACTCAAAAGGATGTGAAAATCCAGGGTATTTGGTATGCATAACTTGACTCATAGATCTAAGTTGTGTTTATCAAATATGGCTTTCCGCAAAATTCTATAAATATCTATGAGATAATATATAAATTATGGTTACTCACTTTAAGTTGAATATCCGTTTCCCTCCCTTTCCCACTAGAATTCATTTCATGGCTGGATTTTGTTGTAAGGTAAGAGGTTGAACTTTCTATTACCTAATTGAACAATCATGGTGTACATTCTCAATATTAAACAATAGTTTAATCATAAATGTAGATAGTAAGTTGCTTATCTAACAAAATGAGGGAAAAAATGAATTCTATGCAATATATTTCTTCCATTTTAATTTATGTGATATTTCATTATTAGTCTGTTCCGGAAGAGAGTGTCATCTTTTAATATTAGAAATAATTTAATATTAAATTTCTCATTTTATTTTACTCAAATAATTTATATCCACAAAACATAATTACCTTATATAAGATCTCAAAATATGTTAATGACTAATTTTGTGCATTATAGCAAACTATTAATTCAAAATAAATGTTATAGATGTTTCATTTAATTCTAGTTCGTACCAAACACTTTGTCATTCTCGCCTCTCCCCTGAATCTCGCTCGCCACTCTCAATTCTCTCCCTCGCCTCTCTCACTTTTACACAAATGAATAAATTGTGTTTGTGTTTGTATAAAGCGAGAGAGATTGTATATACAAATACAAATACATATCTCTCCGTCCTATACACTTATAATTATACTAATACAAATCTTTCTCTGCTCAGTTCTCTTTTACCTTTCTCTCTCTCGCTTTATACAAACACAAATTATAGAAATACAATGTACAATTTGTGTTTGTATAAAGCGAGAGAGAGATTTGATATACAAATACAAATGTTTTAACTCGATTCAATTGTATAGAAATTCAAATTTTATGCCAATATACAAACACAATCATTGATATATATACATAGTAGTTACATATATACAATTATCTAACCGGTATACATATACAATTCACCTCTCTGCCCTCTCTCGCTCGCTTCTCTCCTCTCTCTCCTAATCCCGCTCGCCACTCTAGCTTAACACAAAGAACATATACATATACAAACACAATTTTCATAGACATAGACGCCGATTTATACAAATCGTCGCGATTCATACAAATCACTGCGATTTTTACAAATCAGATGTTCCATAGCAAACTGCGCAAATAGCAAAATTGTAGCTATAGAGTGCTAATATGATTTTTACGTTTATTATTTCTAAAATTTACTCTAAAAAAAACACATTACAAGAATACAACACCTAAACTTCTTTATGTATGATAGAAAAAGGTTTATTTTATGATTCATTAAACTAATATTAATTGTGTGAGATTTCTTTTCTCAATAAAAAATACTCGACCTAAAATTTGTGAATCCATAAGTGTAAGATATTAAAACGTACCTTCTAGGACAGTACGTCCCATTAGCATGATTAGAGATCATAATTTTATCATGAATCTAAGCACAAAAAATGAAGTAAGAATTGATTTAATTTCTAGACTTGGCTGGCATTTAGATTTTAGACCCACAAAGTATCTTAGCAAGTTGGCAATAATCATTCTGTATTCAATGGATGATACATTATTTTTAATAATTGTAGAACAATATCAAGTCTCGAAACCCAAAAAAATTGCCAGTTTAGTGTTGTTTTGCCGGTTGTTAGACCCTCAATACTGCAATTTTCAAACCCAAATTTCAATGGGAATCAAATAATACACTTCAGATTGTGATCTAAAATTTACATTATATATCACTGTTTTGGTTGTTAAAGGAATATAAATAAATAATCCACTGGAACAGACATGCATCAAATTCAATGACCAAGTGATAGACAAGAGTAATTAAATGCACGTGCATGCATAAGTAGATTTTGTGTACTCACTTGAAAAATACACATGCAATCCAATCAATAATAAGATTATT
This sequence comes from Solanum etuberosum, assembly GCA_029582245.1. Classification (NCBI taxonomy): domain Eukaryota; kingdom Viridiplantae; phylum Streptophyta; class Magnoliopsida; order Solanales; family Solanaceae; genus Solanum; species Solanum etuberosum. The sequence goes on along the minus strand of JAJONR010003042.1, from coordinate 22,175 downwards.
TAGAATTCCTATTACTACTAAAACAAAACAGAAAGGAGGTGAAGTTAGCGGTTACAATAAAAAAGACTAGAGGGTTTTAAACAGTTGCATGTTGAATTAGAGGACAAAGGCGGAAATAAGAAGTTGTGCTATATTCCGATATTTTTAATTAACAAATTATGGAATCTGATGGAGGGACTTGATCTCATGAAGCATGGCAATCTTCCAGGATGGAGAATGTAAAGTTGTCCATCTACTGTGGTAGGTGGACACGGCAGCAGAGATGCAGAGTTCTCAGTCAATAGTGTTTTAGTGGGTTGTTTTGTGCATCGTATATTTGTCACTTTGAAAAGAAACAACTTAGTTTTTGCATAGCAATAATTTAAAAAGCAAAAGCCACTCTCTGAAGTAAGAACAACCTCATATGAACAGCTGTAACGATCGGTCTCCGTTGTTATGGAAAAGCCAATGGGGAAAGAATTTGGGCCAGAAAACTTTTGAGTAGTGACTTGGAAATTTCTAGCCTAGGCCAGACTTGAACGAAATTTGAGTCAGGTGAGGTCTAGGGAAATCTGGTAATAAATAGGGGGTTTAATTATGAATTTGATCACATGAGTGGATAGCCAAGACGTTAAGGAGCCTGTACGGCTTTACGGAATCAAATTCGAGCGAGTAGAGCTTCCAAAACTGATCTTGGCGTGAAGGGGTAGTTTTAGAGCGTCAAGGTCTGAAGGTGTGTTGTGAAATGGAAGATTCGAACTCAAATTCTGAGCTTCTGTCTCCGTGCAAGCCGCCGGGGCGAGATTAATCCCGCCAGGGCGGGGCCGCTGTGGCGGGATGGGGTCCGCCGTGGCGGGCCACTCGCGATTTAAGTCGGGAAAAAACTCTAAAATCGTTATTTTCTGAAAAACCTCGTTCTTGAGAGCTAAGAGACAACCCAGAGCAGTTCTTGACAGATTCCCACGATTTCTAGCGCTAAAGGTAAGATTATTACTTCACTAATCCGTAATTCGATTCTTAGAACTTAGAATCTTGGGTAGTGATCGTTGGGGAAGGGTTTTAGCCTGAAATTGATGAGGGAAAAAGCCCTAATTGAACATAAGGATCTTGGATTTGGCCTTGGATTTATAGTTTGATTATTATCCGGGTAAATTAGGCCTTGTTTATTGATCCTTGCGTTAATTACTTATTTTAGACCAAGAACAAGCTGAAAGAATTCGAAAAGGAAAGGCTCAAGTGTCTTAGGAGGATTCAAGCTTGGTTTCGAGGTAGGTGATGGTTCGATTTCCTGTTTGTGTGATATATGCCGGCTAATTGCTTAATTGTATGCATGTGTGTATGTGAATAGAAAAATGTGAACCGAATCTAATGAAATGATTATATATGCATAATTACATGCCATGAACCTAATACTTGATTGTATGACTATGAGTACTGTTCATTATGGGTGTGATTGTGATTGTGGTTTTGCCAACTGGATCGTGTGTCACGTTCCGACACATATAACGGATTAGGTGTCACGTTCCGACACATATAATAAATTGAGTGTCACGTTCCGACACATACATTGGATCGGGTGTCATGTTCCGATACATTAACATTTTGGGTGTGGGTTTCATGAGAGAACCACTTGTGATTATTATGTTCTTGTTTACTTGTCATTGATATTGAGAAATTGTATGTTGCTCCTGAAATGATAATTCAACTATGCATTTTGTATATGTGTGTTTACTGTGTTGTAATTGCTTGCGTGTATTTTGCTTGCTAGAGTAGCCGCGTGATCCTACCAGTATATTGTGGTTTTTGTACTGATACTGCACTTGCTCGTTCTTTTTTTAGTACAGGGCATCTTCAGGTGGCTACTGATAGACCTCAGCTAGGGAATCATTGATCGAAGACCGGATTTGAGGGTGAGCCAGTTCTTTCTGGCTGCCATGGATCCTTCCTTGTTTAGTCCATTCCTTTCGGACTCAGACTGTTTAGTTAGACTTTTCTTATGTTAGTTTCGGGGTTGCACCCCTTTTCTTAGATTTGTTGGTTAACAGAGTTTTGGTACAATGACTTTCAGGTTCAAGGGGTTGAACTTCTGCAATAGTAGCGAGTTGTTTTGTTAACTTCCGGAGTTTATGGGAACTTCATATTTCATTAGTCATTTAATCCTGCTTCTGTATCTTTAAATGCTTAGTTTTTTTTGGTTAAATTTCTTAGTTGGGTTGTAGTAATGGTTCTCTCACCAGAGGGTTAGTGTGGGTGACAATCACGATGGTCTGGGTCGTCACAAAATTGGTATCAGAGCCCTAGGTTCGTTGATCTTGTTGTGCCAAAACGAGTCTAGTAGAGTCTTGTGAAACGGTACGGAGACGTCTGTACTTTTCTTTGACAGGCTACAGGACTTTAAAAAATCTCTTTGTTTCTAATCCTTTCATGCTATGACTTGATTCCAATTGGTATCTGATGATCCAAATTGGTATCTAATCTCTTTCACTCATCTGTCCATAGATGGTTAACACGCGATACAACGGCGTCAGGCCCGTCATCCCCATCAATGAACCAGATGAGGAGCCCACAGCAAGAGGCAGGGGTAGAGTAAGAGGAAGGGGTAGAGGTCGAGGAAGGGTAGTACCTGCCAGGAGTGGAGCCCAGTTGAAAATGCTCCCAGGGAAGAGGCCCCTCTTGCACCCCAAGAAGAGGTGGAAGAGAATGTGGAGATCGAGGACGAGGAGGATGTTGGACCAGAGGGAGATGCACAGGCGGAGGCTACATGTATTCCACCCTTAGACCCAGTGTTAGCTCAGCAGATCATGTCTTTTCTAAAGGGGTTGGTCGACCCTTGAGTCCTTCCCACAGTGCAAGCGACTCAACCTCTAGTCAATCCCTCCATTACTGCTACTGTTCCCAGGGTGGGTGGAGCATTAGGAACTGATGCCTTTTTCCGTCCCCTATTGGGTCCTGTGATGACTGGTACTGAGCATGAGATGTTGACTAAGTTTCTGAAGTTGAAGCCACCTGTTTTTCATGGTTCTGAGAGTGAGGATGCCTATGAGTTCATTCTGGATTGCTATGAGAGGTTTCACAAGTTAGGCATTGTACATCAGCATGGAGTAGAGTTCGTTACCTTCCAGCTTCAAGGTGACGAGAAGTAGTGGTGGAGGGCCTATGTGGAATGCAGATCACCAGTCTTTCCCCCACTCACTTGGACGCAGTTCCATGCTTTGTTTATGGAAAAATATGTTCCCCGGACTTTGAGGGATCGCAAAAAGGATGAGTTCATAGCTTTGGAGCAGGGTGGTATGACTGTAGCTTCTTATGAGGCTAAGTTCCATGCCTTGTCCAGATATGCTACCCAGTTGGTGACTACTGAGGAGGAGATGATTTGTCTATTCGTCAAGGGATTGAACTCCGAACTACAAGTATTGTCTGTTCACATGACCTCTGCAGGAAAAAGTTTTAATAAGGTGACAGACTTTGTGAAGAAAGTGGAAGGAGTTCGATGTGATGGGCAAGCCAAGGCTTTGGCTAAGAAGCCCAAGAGCACATGTAACTTGCATGGTTCCTACTCCAGAGGTTCAGGTAGGCCGACACTTGCAGCCCGGCCAATTCAGTCAGCCTTGCCCGCTTCTGCATATAGTTAATCGGGAACCCCACAGCAGAATTTTATTAAGGTTAGCCAGGGAACCGCATCTTTGGCGGGCAGCAGGCCGTCTTTTGACCGCAGTTGTTACAATTGTGGAGAACCTGGACATATGAGGAGAGATTATCCCCATCCGCACATGGTTAACCCCGCGCAATAGCAGACTAGAGTAGTGGTACCCGCGGGCAACGGTAATAATGGCAGATCCACAAGGTAGGCGAGGAGGGAATCAGTGAGGCCGTGGAGGCCGGGGAAATGGTAATGCAGGTAGAGGAGCAGTGCTGCAAGGCAATGAGGTTGTCCGTCAATATGACAGGGCTCAGTGTTATGCCTTTCCGGGCAAGACCGAGGCGGAGGCATCTGATGCAGTGATCACATGTACTATTCTTGTCTGTGACCGGATGGTTGCTGTTTCGTTTGATCTGGGTTCTACTTATTCATACGTGTCAGTTCAGTTTGCCTTGAGATTTGATGCGGTTTGTGATGTACTTGATGCCCCCATCCATGTTTCTACCCCAGTTGGAGAGTCTGTCATAGTCACCCATGTATATCGTGCTTGTCATGTTATGTTTATGGGTTTTCAGAGTTGGGCTGATTTGGTTATTCTAGATATGGCTGATTTTGATATAATCTTCGGCATGACTTGGTTGTCCCCCTATTATGCTGTGCTTAATTGTAATACTAAGTCTGTGACTCTAGAGATCCCGTGTAGGGAAAAGTTAGAGTGGGAAGGGGTGTACAAGCCTAAGCCAGTAAGGTCATATCTTTCATCCAGGCTAGGAAACTGGTGGGGCAGGGGTGTTTGGCGTATTTGGCTCATATTCGGGATGTTGATGTTGAGTCTCTCTCTATTGAGTATTTTCCTGTAGTGTCTGAATTCAAGGAAGTGTTTCCTACCGATTTTCTTGGTATGCCTCCAGATAGAGATATAGATTTCTGCATTGACTTTGAACCTGGTACTCGCCCCATCTCCATTCCTCCTTATCGAATGGCCTCGGTAGAATTGAGAGAGCTTAAATCTCAAATCCAGGATCTTCTGGATGAAGGTTTCATCCGTCCTAGTGCTTCCCCGTGGGGTGCTCATGTCTTGTTTGTTAAGAAAAAGAATGGTAGTATGAGGATGTGCATAGACTATCGACAGTTAAATAGGGTCACCATTCGAAATAAGTATCCGTTGCCTCGGATAGATGATCTCTTTGACCAGTTTCATGGTGCATCAGTTTTCTCTAAAATTGATCTAAGGTCTGGTTACCATCAGTTAAAGATTAGGCCTGAGGATGTACCAAAAACGGCATTCAAGACCCGCTATGGGCACTATTAGTTTCTAGTGATGTCGTTTGAGTTGACAAATGCGCCTGCAACTTTCATGAGTTTGATGAATGGTGTGTTCAAACCATTTCTGGATTCTTTTGTTATCGTCTTTATTGACAACATTTTGGTTTATTCGAAGAGTAAGGAAGAGCATGCTCACCATTTTTGGATTGTTTTGGGTGTACTTGGGAAACAAAGTTGTATGCAAAAAATTTCAAGTGTGAGTTCTGGTTGACTTCAGTTGCCTTTTTGGGGCATGTGGTTTCAAGAGAAGGGGTAATGGTAGATCTCCAAAAGATCAAAGCAGTCAAGAATTTGGTCCGGCCTAGTTCTGTGACTGAAATTAGGAGTTTTGTAGGGCTCGCCAGCTACTATCGTCGGTTTATGAAGATATTTTCTTCTATTGCCACGCATCTGACAAGGCTGACCAAAAAGGAGGTGCCTTTCTGTCACGATCCAGACCGTCGTGATTGGCACCCACACTAACCCTCCGGTGGGAGAACCATTACTACAACCCAACTAATCAAAGTAACGAGAAACTAAGCATTTAAAGAGACGGAAGCAGGTTTAAATGTCTAAAGAAATATGGAGTTCCCATAAACTCTGAAAGTTTAGCAAACAACTAACATAACTATTGCGGAAAAACAACCCCTAGAACCTGAAAGTCATTGTACCAAAACTTTGTTAACCAACAAGTCTAAGAAAAAGGGGTGCGACCCCGAAACTAACATAAGCAAAGTCTAACTAAATAGTCTAAGTCCGAAAAGAATGGACTAAACAAGGAAGGATCCATGGCAGCCTGAGAGATCTGGCTCACCCTCAAATCCGGTCTTCGATCAATGATTCCCTAGTTGAGGTCTATCAGTAGCCACCTGAAGATGCCCTGTACTCAACAAAGAACAAGCAAGTGCAATATCAGTACACAACCACAGTGTACTGGTAGGATCACGCGGCCACTCCAGTAAGCGAAATACACGCAAGCAATTACAACACAGTAAACACACATATACATAATGCATAGTTCAATTATCATTTCAAGAGCAATATACAATTTCCCAATATCAATGATAGGTAAACAAGAACATAATAATCACAAGTGGTTCTCTCATGGAGCCCACACCCAAACTGTTAGTTTGTCGGGACGTGACACCTGATCCAATGTATGTGTCAGAACATGACACCCGATCCATTATATGTGTCGGAATGTGACACCCTATCCATTATATGTGTTGGAACGTGACACCCGATCTATTATATGTGCCGGAACGTGACACTTGATCCGTTATATATGTCGGAACGTGACACCCGATCCAGTCAACATAACCACAATCACAATCACACCCATAATGAACATTACTCATAGTCATACGATCAAATATTAGGTTCATGGCATGTAATTGGTCATACATAATCATTTCATTAGATTCGGTTCACATTTACCTATTCACATACACGCATGCATACAATGAAGCAATTAACTGGCATATATCACACAAACAGGAAATCGAACCATAACCTACCTTAAAACCAAGCTTGAATCCTCCTAAGACACTTGAGCCTTCCCTTTCCGGATTTGTTCAGCTTGTTCTTGGTCTAAAAACAATCAATTAACGCAACGATCAATAAACAAGGCCTAATTTACCCGGATAATAATCAATCTATCTATCCATGGCCAAACCCAAGATTCTAATGTTCAATTAGGGCTTTTCCCACCATTAACTTCAGGTCAAAACCCTCCTCCAACGATAATTACACAAGAATCTAAGTTCTACGGATCAAAAAATGGTTTGGGGAGTAATAATCTTACCTTTAGCGATAGAAGTTGTAGAAAACTGTCAAGAACTTGCCCTGGGTCATCTCTTAGCTCTCAAGAACAAAGGTTTGCAGAAAACAACGTTTTTGGGGTTTTTACCCGATTTAAGTCACGATTGTCCCGCCAGAGCGGGACCCAACCCGACACAGCGGCCCTGCCCTGGCGGCTTGCATGGACATAGAAATTCGAAATTTCAGTTCCAAACTCCCATTTCACAACACACCTTCAACCCTTGACGTTCAACAACTACCCGTTCACGCTAAGATCAGTTTCGGGAGTTCTAATCGCCCGAATTCAATTCTGTAAGGTCGTACGGGCTCCCCAATGTCTTGGCTATCCACTCATGTGATCAAATTCATAATTAAACCCCCTGTTTATTGCCAGATTTCCCTAGAACTCACCTGACTCAGATTTTGTCCAAGTCTGGCCTAGGCTAGAAATTTCTAAGTCACTACTCAAAAGTTTTCTGGCCCAAATTCTTTCCCCAATGGCTTTTCCATAATGACGGGAAAAAGTCATTACAATAGATACCAATTTACCCATCACTCGTCCCCGAGTGATAAACTAGGAAAAACTCGATAAGGTAAGAGTAGAGTAGTATCTGAATCGTCGAATAGCTGGGGATACTTGTCTCACATGTACACATAGAACACTGGATGGACTCCAGATAGGCTAGGCGGTAAAGCCAACCTATAAGCCACTGGACCTACACAGTCAAGAATCTCAAATGGCCCGATGTATCGAGGATTAAGCTTGCCCTTCTTTCCGAAACTCATCACCCCCTTTATGGGTGACACCTTAAGAAGAACTTGCTCACCAGCCTGAAATGTCATGTCTCTTACTTTACGGTCTGCATACTTTTTCTGTCGACTCTGGGTTGCTAGAAGCTTAGCTTGGATGCTTCTCGCCTTATCCTAAGCATCTTTCACCAAATCAACCCCCAAAGGTTTCACATCTCCAGACTCAAACCAACCAATTGAATACCTACACATCCTCCCATACAATGCCTCAATAAATTCATCTCAATGTTTGAGTGATAAATATTGTTGTATGTAAACTTAACTAACAACAAAAGCTATTCCTAATAACCACCAAAGTTGATCGTACACACGTCTACAACATGTTATCAAGGACCTTGACACAATCATCAGGACGAATCATTTCTCACATAACCATGATAAAATCCTAAATCAATACTCGCTACAATTAGAGGTGGACCTGAACCAACCAATACACACTCATAATACCCAAACAATCATAGTTTTTATCAACATCTCCATCTCACAACGTAAATTTCCATGAGCTTAAGTTATAAAAAAAATTGATCTTTAGACATCAAATACTCATCGAGGGATATGTCCAAGCATACAAACCCTCTAACAACACTATTGAAATGCTAGACTAGTAATTGTGATTGTAGATTACCCTTAAGGACAGTAGAATTGGGCCCAATGTTCCCCACATTCAACCACACATAATCGATACAGGACCTCGACGACGAGATAAATATTAAGATTTTTGGACAACCATAAATATGCATGGTAGCTCTTCTATAAATTCTCATAAGCAAGGTGGTACATGTAGAACCATAGTGAATACCTTAACAACTCCAAGACAACACCAAATATGTCTCCTGAAATAACCAAGTCATCCCAATCATCCCACTCAACCAAGAGAACATTGCATGATCGATACACCTGATCCACCACTAGGGATCTACCCACAAAAGTGAAAACACACCTGAGCATAACTAGTGAATCATACTGACAATCATGTACAAAATGAAATAGATGGTCACATAAGAATTTACGGAATAAAGATTGAATAACATTAAAGGTTTTTCCTCTGAAGAGTCGATACCAGCCATTTCCATTCAGTTGACTCCACATACTCTTCACATCATTCCACTAAAGCCCACACTCTCAATACTAACAACCATCATAAACAGTCCGACCATTTACCTTACTCTAAACCGACACTTTTAAATGAAAACCTTTCTTAGGTACTTTAACAATCAACAATAATAAAATTTACGACTGAACCCAGGTGTAAGTTGTTTCAAATGCTCAATACCTGATACAATTGATCATTTCTCACCTTGAAAATTCATACCTTGACAAAATATATCACCACGAATGTAGACTTATGATAAAAAATCTGAATTGTAAATTCAACTATATAGCACAATCCCCTTATCTATCAACATTAGCTTATACCTTGAAGATTTTTATGAATTCATGGATCTTCGCTTATCATTGATCACCTCTCCATCAATCTTACAATATCTTTCGCTAAAAATTCAATCGTACTCATTACTAAACTCCAAAACAAAAACAAAGCACTTATCATCACACTTGAGCTAATATCTATACACTCCTTTCTCAAGTCTTTTTCAATAGTTTTTAACCAATCTGATGGATCCGTGACACTATTACCATAGCCACAGCAAAATGAATAAAATCACGCATCTCTGAACCCAATTATCTACCCCTCTGAAGATACCTCTTTAGCCTTTGCGATCAAATAAGATATTTTTGCTCTCACCTATCTCTGAAGGTTGTACTATATCCCACTATTTTTTTCTTCATGATGACTCTAGATCTTTTAAATTCTATTCGAGTGGTGTCCCACCATCTCTTAAAACTTTCCATACAACAACGTTACTCACCAAATATTAAAAAACCACAACCTTAGATACTCACAAGTCGTAATTACTATACAAAATTTGCTTAACCAACAATCTTATTATATAGTTGCATCCCATCACAATCCATCACGAACTCTTATTACCATTATGCTCAGTTAGCCCTGACTATCACTACGAAGTCAACCTTTTCATCGACATGACACCTCAAACTTGGGTATACTCATCAAATTCAAAGGACTAACCCAATTTTATACGCACTTTCTTACTAAAATCTTCAATTACCTTCACCCAAGTATACTCAATGGGACTTTCTTTATCCATAAGCTTGTCATTCTGGTATCAATCCACTCCTTTATGGCTTAAGATAAAATCACAAGTCCTCATATTACCATCCTTCTTCTTAACAAACAAGATAGGAGCACCCCACGGGGAAGCACTAGGACAGATGAAACCTTTATCAAGAAGCTCCTATATTTGAGCTTTAAGCTCTCTCAATTCTGGCGAAGCCATGTGATAAGGAGGAATGTAGATGGGGCGAGTGTCAGGTTCCAAGTCAATGCAGAAATCTATATCTCTATTCGGAGGCATACCAGGCAAATCGGTGGGAAATACTTCCTTAAATTCAGACACTACAAGAATAGACTCAATAGAGGGAGGCTCAACATCAACATCCTGTATATGAGCCAAATACACCACACCCCTGCCCTACCAGTTTCCTAGCCCGCACGAAAGATATGACCTTAGCTGGCTTGGGCTTGTACACCCCTTCCCACTCTAACCTTTCCCTACCCAGGATCTCTAGAGTTACCGACTTAGCGTTACAATTAAGCATATCATAATAGGGGGACAACCAAGTCATGTCTAAGATTATATCCAAAATAACTAAATCAACCCAAGTCTGAAAACCCATAAACAGGACATGACAAGTACGGTATACATGGGTGACTATGACTGACTCTCCAACTGAGGTAGAAATATGGATGGGGGCATCAAGCACATCACAAACTGCATCCAATCCTAAGGCAAACCAAACTGACATATATGAATAAGTAGAACCCGGATCAAACAAAATAGTAGCCATCCGGTCACAGACAAGAATAGTACCTGTGATCACTGCACCAGACGCCTCAGCCTTGGTCTTGCCTGGAAAGGCATAAAACTGAGCCCGGTCATCTTGACGGGCAACCTCTTTGACTGGCTGCACTGCTCCTTTACCTGCATTACCATTTCCTCGGCCTCCACATCCTCGCTGATTCCCTCCTCCCCCACCTTGTAGACGTCTATTGCCATTATTACCACTGCATGTGGGTACAACTACTCAGGTCTGCTGCGGCACGGGGTCAGACATGCGTGGATGGGGACAATCTCTCCTCATATGTCCAGGTTCTCCACAATTGTAACATACTTAATAACTTAACCAAGTAAGCATCACTTCTATTGGAGTAGTCGTATCATGACCCTCTTTGATATACACTCAATCTAGGAATCGTAGTAGAGATTCTAACCTCAATTGTCTCAACATAATTTCATCATTTACTAAGCAACCCATACATGTTATGACAACAATACTAAATGTATTTTTCCAAGTAATGGTGTTCATTATCTAGCCGTCCCTTTCAAAACTTCTTGAATGTTTCCACCTTGGAAAAGTCTTCTGACTTCACCCCCTTCGACCTCCATCACAAAATCAACCACTTCTTGAGAAGATTTTGCTGAAGCAGCCCCTATAAGCTTGAATCTGCAAATCTGACCTTAATTCCTTCATAAAGTGACGAATTTGCTCTTTTTCACTGAAGCAAAGTGGAGTACCATATTTGGATAAAACACAAAATTTTGGCCTTATAGGCTGCAACAAATATATTATGATGCTCTATATCTAGAAACTCATCTCCCCTCCTATCCCTCAAAGTTCAGGGTATATACTTCTTCATAAAGTAAGCTATAAAATGTTTCCCAAGTCATGAGTAGTGCATTTACTAGTCGGCACTCAATATGAGACCACCACCACATTTTGGAGTCTCCCTTGAACTGGTATATCATAAACTCAACACCAAATCACTCTACCTTATCCATCTTATGAAGCAGCTCATGACAATCAACAAGAAAATCATAAGAATCTTCAGATTCAGTACCCATGAAGAATGAAGGTTTCAACCTTAAGAACATAATAAAATCCTCATGTTTGTCACTAATCATTACATGCTCACATTGAATCGGGGAAATATGCTTATTTGGAAGGACGCATCCTCTCTTGCTAGTATTGGTGTTACCAGTTATGTTGCTCTAGTTCTGACCATAGAGTGAAGGAGGAAAGATACAAATTTGTATCATCTAGATACCAATTGGATTCAAGTAATAGCACGAAAGAAAGAAAGAAAGAATTGAATTTTCCTAAAGTCCTATAGCCTCTTGAAGAAAAGTACAGACATCTCTGTACCATTCCGCAAGACTCTACTAGAATCGTTTTGGTACAATGAGATCAACGAACCTAGGGATCTGATACCAACTTTGTCACGATCAAGACCATCGTGATTGGCACCCACACTAACCCTCCGGTGGGAGAACCAGTACTACAACCCAACTAAGCAAAGTAACGAGATACTAAGCATTTAAAGATGTGGAAGCAGGTTTAAATGTCTAAAGAAATATGGAGTTTCCATAAACTCTGGAAGTTTAGCAAACAACTAACATAACTATTGCGGAAAAACAACCTCTAGAACCTGAAAGTCATTGTACCAAAACTCTGTTAACCAACAAGTCTAAGAAAAAAGGGTGCAACCCTGAAACTAACATAAGCAAAGTATAACTAAACAGACTGAGTCCGAAAAGAATGGACTAAATAAGAAAGGATCCATGGCAGCCTGAAAGAACTGGCTCACCCTCAAATCCGGTCTTCGATCAATGATTCCCTAGCTGAGGTCTATCAGTAGCCGCCTGAAGATGCCCTGTACTCAACAAAGAACGAGCAAGTGCAGTATCAGTACACAACCACAGTGTACTAGTAGGATCACCCGGCCACTCTAGTAAGCGAAATACACGGAAGCAATTACAACACAGTAAACACACATATACAGAATGCATAGTTCAATTATTATATCAGGAGCAACATACAATTTACCAATATCAATGACAGGTAAACAAGAACATAATAATCACAAGTGGTTCACTCATGGAACCCACACCCAAACTGTTAGTATTTCAGAACGTGACACCCGATCCAATGTATGTGTCGGAATATGACACCCGATCCATTATATGTGTCGAAACGTGACACCCGATCTATTATATGTATCGGAACGTGACACCCGATCCATTATATGTGTCGAAACGTGACACCTGATCTAGTCAGCACAACCACAATCACAATCACACCCATAATGAATATTACTCATAGTCATACAATCAAGTATTAGGTTCATGGCATGTAATTATGCATACACAATCATTTAATTAGATCGGTTCACATTTCCCTATTCACATACACGCATGCATACAATAAAGCAATTAACCGGCATATATCACACAAATAGTAAATTGAACCATCACCTACCTCGAAACCAAGCTTGAATCCTCCTGAGACACTTAAGCCTTCCCTTTTCGGATTCGTTCAGCTTGTTTTTGGTCTAAAAAAAATCAATTAACTCAAGGATCAATAAACAAGGCCTAATTTACCCGGATAATAATCAATATATCTATCCATGGACAAACCGAAGATCCTAATGTTCAATTAGGGCTTTTCCCACCATTAACTTCAGGTCAAATCCTCTTCCAACGATAATTACCCAAGAATCTACGGATCGAAAAATGGATTAGGGGAGTAATAATCTTACCTTTAGCGCTAGAAGTTGTGGAAAACTGTCAAGAATTTGCCTTGGGTCATCTCTTAGCTTTCAAGAATGAAGGTTTGTAGAAAATAACGTTTTTGGGGTTTTTACCTGATTTAAGTCGCGACTGTCCTGCCACAGTGACCCCGCCCTGGCGGCTTGCACGGACATAGAAATTCGAAATTTGAGTTCCAAACTTCCATTTCACAACACACCTTCAACCCTTGACGTTCAACAACTATCCGTTCACGCTAAGATCAGTTTCGGGAGTTCTACTCACCCGAATTTGATTCCGTAAAGCCATACGGGCTCCCTAATGTCTTGGCTATTCACTCATGTGATAAAATTCATAATTAAACCCCCCGTTTATTAAAATATTTCCCTAGACCTCACCTGACTCAGATTTTGTCCAAGTCTGGCCTAGGCTAGAAATTTCCAAGTCACTACTCAAAAGTTTTCTGGCCCAAATTCTTTCCCCATTGGATTTTGATGGGAAAAAGTCGTTACACTTTCGAATGGACTGAAAAATGTGAAGAGAGCTTTCAAAAGCTCAAGACTCTTTTGACCACAGTATCTATTCTAGCACTACCGGTAGAAGGCAAAGATTTCATTGTTTATTGTGATGCTTCACATTCGAGTTTGGTTGCTGTGTTGATGAAGGATAAGAATGTCATAGCTTATGCATCGCGGCAGCTGAAGGTTCATGAGAAGAACTGCCCGACACATGATTTGGAGTTGGTAGAGGTAGTGTTTGCCCTCAAGATCTGGCGGCATTACCTTTATGGTGTCAAGTGTGAGGTACTTACTGACCACCGTAGTCTATAACATGTATTCACTCAGAAGGACCTGAATCTGAGACAGCGAAGGTGGATGGATTTACTCAAGGATTATGATGTTACCATCTAGTATCATCCGGATAAGGCTAACGTGGTGGTAGAAACATTAAGCCGGAAGTCGGTGAGTATGGGTAGTCTAGCCTGCTTGGGTGTATCCAAGCGACCTTTGGCCAAGTATATTCAAACCTTTGAGTCTAAGTCCATACAGTTGGGCATCTCAGAGAAAGGTGGGGTGCTAGCCAGCATTGAGGTTAGGCCCACATTCATTGAGGAGATCAAGGCCGAACAGTTTGAGGATGAGAGTTTGAATGAGCTCGGAAGGAAGACAGTGCCTGGCAAGGCATAAGATGCGACTCTTGATACGGGGGGTGTGCTCAATTTTAAGGGAAGAATTTGTGTTCCCCGAGTGGATGACTTGATCCAGAAGATGTTGACAGAATCCCATGGTTCGTGGTATTCCATTCATCCGGGTGTGACCAAGATGTACCGAGATTCGAAACAACTTTATTGGTGGCCTGGCATTAAGAAAAACATAGCTGAGTTTGTGGCTAAGTGCCAAAACTATCAGTAAGTAAAGTATGAGCACCAAAGGCCTGTAGGTTTGCTTCAGCGAATGCCAATTGCGGAATGGAAGTGGGAAAGGATAGCTATGGATTTCGTGGTTGGTCTTTCCAAGACCTTGGGGAAGTTTGATTCCATTTGGGTAGTGGTTGGTAAACTGACTAAGTCAGCTCACTTCATTCCAAACAGAGTAGATTATAATTCGCAACAGTTGGCTAAGGTGTAAGTGAAGAAAATAGTGAGGCTGCATGGGGTGCCCCTTTCTATCATCTCAGACTGTGGTACGCAGTTCACATCCAAGTTTTGGGGAAAATTGCATGAAAAGTTGGGCACTCAACTCACTTTTAGCACAACCTTCCATCCACAAACGGACGGACAATCAGAGAGAACTATTCAAGTGTTAGAGGACATGTTGAGGGTATGTGTGATTGACTTTGGAGGACATTGGGACAAGTTCTTACCTTTGTGTGAGTTCTCCTATAATAACATTTACCACTCCAGCATTGACATGGCACCGTTTGAGGCACTTTATGAGAGGGTATGTAGATCACCTATAGGATGGTTTGAGGTTGGAGATGTGAAACCTTTGGGGGTTAATTTGGTGAAAGATGCTCAGGATAAGGTAAGAAGCATCCAAACTAAGCTTCTAGCAGCCTAGAGTCGACAGAAAAAGTATGCAGACCGTAAGGTAAGAGACATGACATTTCAGACTTGTGAGCAAGTTCTTCTAAAAGTGTCACCCATAAAAGGGGTGATGAGATTTGGCAAGAAGGGTAAGCTTAATCCTCGATACATCGGGCCATTTGAGATTCTTGACTATGTAGGGCCAGTGGCTTATTGGTTGTCTTTACCGCCTAGCCTATCTGGAGTCCATCCAGTGTTTTATGTGTCCATGTTGAAGAAGTATCATGGGGACGGAGATTACATCATAAAATGGGACTCAGTTTTGTTAGATAAGGACTTTCAGTATGAGGAAGAGTCGGTTGCAATTCTTGATCGCGACGTCTGGAAGCTGAGGACCAAGGAGATAAAGTCTGTGAAAGTTCAATGGAAACATCGTCCGGTTGAGGAAGCTACTTGGGAAATCGAGAAGGACATGTGAGACAAGTATCCCCAGTTATTCGACGATTCAGGTACTACTCTACTCTTACCTTAGCTAGTTTTTTTCCTAGTTTATCACTCGGGGACGAGTGATGGGTAAATTGGTATCTATTGTAACGACCGGTCTCCGTCGTTATGGAAAAGCCAATGGGAAAAAAATTTGGGCCAGAAAACTTTTGAGTAGTGACTTGGAAATTTCTAGTCTAGACCAAACTTGGACGAAATCTGAGTCAGGTGAGGTATAGGGAAATTTGATAATAAATGGGGGGTTTAATTATGAATTTGATCACATGAGTGGATAGCCAAGACGTTAAGAGCATGTACGGCTTTACGAAATTGAATTGGATTAATAGTTTGATTATTATCCAGGTAAATTAGACCCTGTTTATTGATCCTTGTGTTAAATACTTATTTTAGACCAAGAACAAGCGGAAAGAATCCGGAAAAGGAAGGCTCAAGTGTCTTAGGAGGATTCAAGCTTGGTTTCGAGGTAGGTGATGGTTTGATTTTCTGTTTGTGTGATATATGCCGATTAATTGCTTCATTATATGCATGCGTATATGTGAATAGGGAAATATGAACCGAATATAATGAAATGATTATGTATGCACAATTACATTCCATGAACCTAATACTTGATTGTATGACTATGAGTAATGTTCATTATGGGTGTGATTGTGATTGTGGTTGTGCTGACTGGATCGGGTGTCACGTTCCGACACATATAATGGATTGGGTGTCACGTTTCAACATATATAATGGATCGGGTGTCACGTTCTGATACATACATTGGATCGGGTGTCACGTTCCGACACACTAACAGTTTGGGTGTGGGTTCCATAAGAGAACCACTTGTGATTATTATGTTTTTGTTTACCTGTCATTGATATTGGGAAATTGTATGTTGCTCCTGAAATGATAATTGAACTATGCATTTTGTATATATGTGTTTACTGTGTTGTAATTGCTTGCGTGTATTTCAGTTACTAGAGTAGCCGCGTGATCCTACCAGTACACTGTGGTTTGTGTACTAATACTACACTTGCTCATTCTTTGTTGAGTACAAGGCATCTTCAAGCGGCTACTAATAGACCTCAGCTAGGGAATCATTGATTGAAGACCGGATTTGAGGGTGAACCAGTTCTTTCAGGCTGTCATGGATACTTCCTTGTTTAGTCCATTCCTTTCGGACTCAAACTGTTTAGTTAGACTTTGCTTATATTAGTTTCGGGGTTGCACCCCTTTTCTTAGACTTGTTGGTTAACAATATTTTGGTACAATGACTTTTAGGTTCTAGGGGTTGAACTTCCGGAATAGTTGTTAGTTGTTTTGTTAACTTCTGGAGTTTATGGAAACTTCATATTTCATTAGTCATTTAAACCTGCTTCCGTATCTTTAAATGCTTTATTTTTTTTGTTAAATTGCTTAGTTGGGTTATAGTAATGGTTCTACCACCGGAGGGTTAGTGTGGTGCCAATCACGATGGTCTGGGTCATGACAACAACAAGGGACCCGATCAAGTGATTTATCAAAAAGTGTTCAGTTGTTTGTTGAAAGTGGTGTCTTGTGTTGAAACATTGTAATATCTATTCCTAGTCTATAAATAAACATAGATTATTTCAATTGTAATCTTGTTAAGTCGAGTTCATGACTAGAGTTAGTTGTGGTGTGATCGTTGAAGTCTATATTAACTAGATGTAGTTAATATAGTGGGCAATAGGGTTACTGTTCTAAATCATATAATAGAGTTGTTACAAGTTGTAGGGTTAAAAGTTTAGTCCTTTGTGATTAGCATATTCACAAATTGCTTGAAGTTAGTGAAGTTAATTGAGAAATCTTGTGTGACATGTCATGGTTTTCTCCTCCTTGAGCAAGGAAGTTTCCACTTAAACATCCTTTCACTTTTAAAGTGTCACTTCACATATACTATTATCAAAATATTTTTCAAAATATACTATTATCAAAATATTTTTTTCGCAAGTATTTTTCTGAAGAAGCACTTCAATTCTTCACCAAAATGCCAATATGACTCATCGCCCAATGAAAAATTGCAGTTCTAAGAGCAATACTCAATTGGAATTTCAATTGAGTATTATTGTTTTTGTAATTTTCTAATTTATTTTTATGAATTTTTTATTAGATCTAAGAGCATCACTATCACACTATGTATGAAAAATAACAAAGATGTCACATTTTAAAAAATATATATATTGAGATTTGTCCAATTACGGATGAACTCTATTTATTTTTTAAAAAGACTATTGTAGTTCATGAACTAAGACACATTTTTTATTTTAAATCTTTTTAGGGTTCGTCCGTAATGGGGCGAACTCCTTAAAAAAATGTTGCATTTCGTTTAGTTAAGGGCAAACTCTATTACTTTTTAAAAAAAAAAAAAATTGAACCAACTAAGGCAAGGAAGAACGTCTACGTTTCTTTTTTTATGAACATATTTTTTGTTCACCGAAAATAATCGCATTCGTCAATTTTCTAAAATAACAAAACAAGAAAATAAGTGAATATCAAAATATTTTGAAGTGAACAACTTAATTTCTTACCTTTGAATGCGCACAACTCCAAAACTTACGACCGGAATTTCTTGGAGTCCTCGATGTTTTCACTTTACAAACATCTGGTTCAATTGAATATACAGATGTTTCGGATTGTTGAGTTATAGCTATCAAATTTCAAAAATCAAAATATAAAGTATAAAAAAGTTGAAGACGAATGAGAAAATGTGGAGTGAATAACCCATATTTATTGTTAAAGAAAGAGATATAACTTCATATGAGGAAGAAAGAGATATAGATTCACGTGAGGAGTTAATCAAAAGAATTGTAGTTTGCCCATATGTGGGTGAACTACCTTTAAATTTGGTGTAATATTATTTTGGATGAATCTGGAGTTAACGGGGATGACGATGTTAAAAGATGATAGTTATTGTTCGCCCATAAATGGACGAACTGTCCGTTTTAGTGTGTGTTTTGGAGAGTGTCCATTTTGATGCCAGACTCCTCATCGGACTATGTGAGGTTCACCTTTTTTTCGTTCTCACTATTGAAGAAAGTCCAAAGATGGTTAAAAGTTGAAGTTGCCAACTCCATCCCTACTTAGGCTAGCTGATCTAGCCACATAATCTATCACAAATATTTTTCATCCAGGAAGACAACTAAGTTGAAGGGAGAAATTCTAGGGTTTAAGCAGAAAGAAAGAGAATATTTGCCTCAAGCATGGGAGTACTTCAAGGGATTGTTATTGAGTTGTCCCCATCATCATCAGACGAACAAAATTTTAGTACACACTTTTATTGAAAATTAAAATATTCATTTTAAGCTTTTTCTTGATTCTGTTGTAGGTGGATAAGCTCTAGAAAAGACATGAGGAACTGATACTACTCTTGAATTGGTTGGGTGCCAGCGTTTCAGAGTGTACGAATGAGTCCAATAGACGTCCAGTGAAGAAACCAACATGAATGCTAGAACTTGAAAGGATACAATGGGATAGAAGGAGTACTTACTTATATATTTTATGGTGGTTTGTAAGAATTATTATGTGTTTTGTGAATGCATGTGAACTTTGAAATAGTGTGGGATATAATTTTACTCTCCCTTTGTGTCCGAAATAATGAACTAGTTTGACTTGACACGAACTTCAAAAAAATTAAAATGACTTTTCAATTTTGTGATACTAAAATAAAATTATGTCAAATGTATTTGCATGTCTTTTAATTTTGTGATTTTAAACATGACACATGAAAAATTGAAATTAAAGTATCGCAAAAAAAAAAATGAATCATTCTTTTTGAACAGACTAAAAAAGGGAGTAATTTATGACTTGTATGTCTTTTTCATACAATTTTGAAGTAGTTTATTGTAGAATTTGAAGTAGTGTGGATTGTATGTGTTTGTTGCAGTTTGATTAATTATTAACTACATCTTTTAGCTTAATTTAGCTAATTATATTATTTATTTATTGAATTAAATAAATTAATTATTAAAAATTGAAATAATTTAATACCAATTATTCATAATTTTAAAAATATAATGAACTCAATAATAAACATTTTAAAATTGAATTAGTTACATATAAAATCTTAAATTCATCTCTATGGGTCGGAGAAAGATCCCAAGGTCTAAAATCTAAGTGAAAGACCATGTGAGTTTTGGATAATAGATCCAAAAGTTCCAATTATATATTTTATGTACATTAATTTTTTGTTAAAACCAAACATATTAGGATTTGGGAATAATAATTATCAAACATATTATCACCAATTTTGTCCATCTTCATATTAAATTGCTTTAAACTCTTTCATATATAGCCGAAAGAGAAGTTTTTATTATTATTAAAAAATAAAAAAATATATATATTAACAAGCAAAAAGCAAAAAGCAAGAAGGATAACTTGAATATTCAATCACTAAACTTTAAGCAACAATAATTAGAAAATGAAGCTGACTTATCAAGTCTTGAATTGTACTTTTCTTCATTTGTGTCCTAGTACACATCGAAGATTAGATGCATGCATGTCCATAAATTTGTAGATACATGTATGAAGATTGGTACTTTTTTTTTATTGAGTCTTATGAGATCAAGGTATCAGATTAATCAAAATTTTAATATGGAATCAGATACCGAATAATTAAAAGAAAAATATTTCTTAAAAGACAACATTGCATTGCATTAATAGTGTATTACGAAAAAGATATATATTTTAGCTCATTCTAAGGAGATACAAAAATTGAAAGTAACATTAGGTAGTACTAGGAGAGGGGCTTTTTTTTTTTTTGAATGTGAGTTGAATGCATGAAATAAAATAGCAACTTCTATGTCAACTTAATTAGGTCTTTAGCCTAATTTACACTTTAAAAATAGTTATCTCAAAAGAAGAAAGATTGCTCAAGTCGTACCATAATTCAAAAAATCTCATCCCTTACCAAGGTAACATATTTCTCTTCAATAATACTCTCTCCACGTCCAAACCTTTTTTTTGAATTGGAGCGTACACATTAATTCATGGACTGGTAATTTCCACCTTTCTAAATACGGTGAAAATCATTTATATCTGGCCAACTTTACCCTCCTTATCTTATTTGAGTTTTCTAAAAGCCTATTTTATTGTTATATTATCAACCTTTAAACATTTGTAGATAGTAGCTGAAAAAGCTTACGAATGGATTCACGTTAGTTGAAGTAATTGGAATCTGGAATCCCCATTTTGGGGGAATCACGATTCGGAATCTTGTGCTTCAAATACAACAATAGATTGATCATCCAATTTCTAGCCACGAAGTACTTTCTTCTCCCACAGATATACTAACTTTCTTTATCCCAATTTATGTGATACTTTTCATTTTTTGAGAGTCAAACAGTTTACGTTTGACCAGAAATTTGATCATGGAATCTTCAATTTTTTTGAAATAAAATTTATATATTTGTAAACCATGTAAAAAGTACTATAAGTCAATAATTGACAATTCAAAATAATTAAAGGATGTATGAAAAATATACGGTTAAAAATAGACTTGGTTGAATCTCGAAATTCAAAAAATGTCACATAAAGTGGGACGGAGGGAGTACTAAATTTATAGAAATATTTGATTGTGAACCAGTTATTACTGTATACTTCCTCTATTTCAGTTTGCTAGTCTGATTTTGACTTGACACCAAGTTTAACAAATCAAAGTAAGAAATATTTTTGATATTATGTTCTTAAATTAAAAATATGTATAATATATCAAAATATTTTTTAAATTTTATAGTCATAAATATGTCAGGTATGAATTTAAGATATATATATATATATGTATTAAACAAAATAAAACAATCAAATTTAAATGAAAAGAATATTAATTTTAAATTGCTATAAAATTCATAAACTTGGTTTGTTTAACTTGTGGGAAGGGCAAGGGGGAATAAGGAGTTGAAAGCCACACTATACAGCCTGACACTAATTAGTTTACAGGTTGGCAAGGCGCTGCCCATTAATGCCAATTACAAAATATTAACTATAATATGTCTAGTAAAAATTCATAAATAGTACTCCCTCTATTTCTAATTACTTGTCTATAATATGTCTAGTAAAAATTCATAAATAGTACTCCCTCTATTTCTAATTACTTGTCTATAATATGTCTAGTAAAAATTCATAAATAGTACTCCCTCTATTTCTAATTACTTGTCTATAATATGTCTAGTAAAAATTCATAAATAGTACTCCCTCTATTTCTAATTACTTGTCTATAATATGTCTAGTAAAAATTCATAAATAGTACTCCCTCTATTTCTAATTACTTGTCTATAATATGTCTAGTAAAAATTCATAAATAGTACTCCCTCTATTTCTAATTACTTGTCTATAATATGTCTAGTAAAAATTCATAAATAGTACTCCCTCTATTTCTAATTACTTGTCTATAATATGTCTAGTAAAAATTCATAAATAGTACTCCCTCTATTTCTAATTACTTGTC
>JAJONR010003041.1:0-76862 GCA_029582245.1 Solanum etuberosum | reverse complement strand
AGAAGTCGTTCGGATGAGGGATGTGTACTAGGAACCCCACAAACGTTAAGTGTCTTTTTGGAAATCAACGGCTAGTTTAGGCGGTTTTTATCTATCCTACTCTCTAGAGTGCTTCTCCACCACTCAAGCTTTTGATGACACTTCGTTGGTTTCATCAATTCGCACACTATTGTAAGCAATTAACATACATAATGGGATATCAAAATGTATTGTGTTAGTTCATCTATAACTAGTGTAAATAAGTACATGCTTAATGTCGATCTCTATGTTAACTCATGGTTGTGAAAATGGAAAACTCCTTTCTATCTCCTAGTACTACTGCTCTCACACTTGTGATGACTTCTTTATAAATATTCGTTATGGGATTTATATATTTAATATAAGTTCCCTTCTTCCCCAACACCCACCAAATGACTTTTGTTAGTACTAAATCATATGCTTTCTATAAGGCAATGAACACAATGTGTAAATCTTTCTTCTCGCAAATTTTTGCTAATCAATCCTAACAAAAAAAATAGCATCTGTTGTAGATCTATCCGGTATAAATACAACCCAGTTTTCTGTTACACTTGTAGTGTCCCTAGATGTATGCTCTATCACTCTTTTCAGCAGTTTCATCTTATTATTGATAAGTTTAATACCGCGATGCTTCACAAGATTTTGAATATCTTCTTTGTTCTTATGTATTGGAATTACGGTACTCTTCCTCTACTCATCAAGCGTTTTTTAGTATGACATTAAATAGTTTGGTAAGCCATACTACTCCAACCTCTCCAAGATACCTACAAGCCTCTATGAGGATTCCGTTGAGACCATAGGCTTTCTTAATCATATTTTTCATGGCAATGTCTACTTTAGACTTGTTAATTCTAAGAGCGTAGCTGAAGTCTTTATCGTGCACAAATATATGGAGATCGTTAAGCTTATCCTCGTGATTCGAGTTGAACAATTGACTGTAGTCTCTTCTCCTCTCCTTGATCTCATTATCTCTCGTCAAAACTTGTTGAGAATTATTTTTAAAACTTCACCTAGTTTAACCGTTTAAGTTCTTATTCTCTCATGCGTGCTAATTT
The DNA here is from genome assembly GCA_029582245.1 of Solanum etuberosum. Taxonomy (NCBI): domain Eukaryota; kingdom Viridiplantae; phylum Streptophyta; class Magnoliopsida; order Solanales; family Solanaceae; genus Solanum; species Solanum etuberosum. The sequence continues at coordinate 75,789 of JAJONR010003041.1, read as the reverse complement.
GTACGTTCTTTCTCCTCTTCTCGTGTCCCTAGCTTCTGGTACAAGCCATCTGGGCTTCCCCACAAGTTATGGCCCTATTAGCTTCCCTCTTAGCTCTCATATACTCTTCAAAGGATACATAAGCAAGCTATTCCTATTTAAATAATATTTCCTCCTCATTTTATGAGTCATAGTTTTAATTGGTTATGAAGTTTAAGAATGTAAACAAGACTTTTGAATCTTGTGGTCTGAGACGAGTAAAGGTGTATAAAACATGCCAAAAAAGTACCCTTTGAATCCAGTGCCCTTAAACATCCCATGTCATTCTTTTGAGGGATTGTCGTTAAGGATAAAATGAGAATGTTGGAATGAAAAACTTCCTAAATGTAGAATAATAACATTCTTTTTTTTGGTCATCAAAAGATAACATTGTGTTTGTAACATACTAAATAGGAAAGTAAACACAAATTTAAATGGAGAGAGAACCACATTATATTTATATTTTTCGATGCAATAGTCTCTTCAGTGGGTATGTTGTTGTTGTTGTCTTAAAAGTCTCCTATGTTATTAATTTCAAAAAAATAAGTCTCCTATGTTATTGCTTATATGTCAAGTGGAGTGATTTTGATGTTCATATATATCAGTCTCTGTCTTAGTATATTGTTTTGTTTGTCAGTTCTTTTGATTTTTTTGGGGGGTGAGTGTCACACATGGTTCTGTTGCTTTAGAAAGCATATCCACCCATGAGACCTTTGCAAACCATCATTATCTCCTATGTACAATCAGAGACAGAGCCAATGTTTTTAGTTTATGCGTTCTAGACCACATTTTATTTTGCTTGCTAGGTTCTGAATAAATTATTTATACATACTAAATGAATTTTTAACTCAAAATACAGGGTTTGAGTCAAAGCTACAGGTTATACGGAACTGTAGCTAGTACTGTGGCTCTGCCACCGTGTACAATCATAGTAGGAGTTTCTTGAATGACATGCTGCTAGTCATGCAAGTACCAATAATAAACATCAACTGCGATATTAGCACTATCCCTGCATACAGTATCTGAACGACCATAATTGTTTGTAAGGAACTTATTCTAATTTCTATATGACCTTATCATTTTCCAAAATTCATCTGGCTATTTCTGTGAGAGTGGAATGCAGTTTCCTTAGAGTATTGCAAGTGATAGTTCATATTGAGAATTTTCTTTTTCCATGTTCTTCCTCCTTGTTGGTGCCTGTCAATTGATGTTTGTATGCATCATTATGCATGTATGAATACTTAACAACAATTGTCCTGGTATTTTCGTCGCATTGCAGTATTTTAATGACTGTCTTTTCCTCAACTAACTAGAACCTTCTCTTACTGCAGTTCTATACGTTCCTTGAGACCACTGTTGTCACTTTATCATTACTGCCACAATTTATTGCATTCTTCAGTGATGGAGAGATACCTGGGACTCCGGGCACTCTTGCGACTACTTTCCTTGCTTTTGGTATGGTTTGGGGATTGTCTTGGTGAACTTGCTACCTGTGATTTCTTTATGAAGACACTGGTTTTAATTTTTCTACATTTCTTGTGCATCGCAGTCTTGAACCTTGCTTTTGCTTTGAGTGTTTTGGGATTTCTGATTATGCACATATCGTTGGTGTCTGGTAATACCACGACCATTGAGGTACTCCATTTTTCTTATTCCTTAAGTTGAATGTAAAGTGTTTTCCTTTCTATGGAACGCCTAGTGATCTGAAACATCATTTGTACTGTGAAAACAGCTCTTTAGTCTTGAGGCAAAACCAGTTTATAGAACCTTTCTCTCTTGGTCTTTGGTTTGGAAAAGTATCTTTCTTTTTTGCACACATTTAATGGCTTGTCTTACTTTCAGGCATATGAGAAGAAGACCAGTCCTAAATGGCGTTATGATCTTGGTCGGAAGAGGAACTTTGAACAGGTTAGATGACTGCACAAGATTGCCTTATTTATTATTTATTTCTGATGGTAGGTTGCTCTCAGTATGAAAGAAAAGATAGATGCTTCTCTAAGTAATGCTGCGCTCTGATCTAAATTCTTAGGTATAAAAATTCAATATTGTAATAAGTACCAGATTTATGGAGTTGATTTGGAAGTTATGGTTTGAATGTGACACAACAAAAAACACAAGTTAGATAAGAAAGAGAACTTCCAATTGCAACTGACACTCAATGTTTGTTCTGAGATATAAATACTTGGAAGCTAATTTTAATGCCCATGGTAAAATAAAAAATTATTGAAGAACCTAAACTTCATGGTAGTAGAGAATGGGGAAACAAGAAAGCTTCATTTACAGAGGGTGGAGAAGTGCAAACCAGTGTGGAAACAATATGCCATGTACATAGGACCTTGATATCAGGCGCGTTTATGAAACATTACCTACATCTCATATTAATGATTAATTGACAAATGTAGTTTCATGATTGAAATATAATAGTAGAATGGTGGGTAGAAAAAAATTTGCAATTTCTGTTGCTTTATCTTTACTTTCTAGTTTTACCCTTTTTTTGTTCTTGATATATGCTTTCATCCTCTTTATGATAAAAGAAGCATACATTAAACCTTCATATTAGATGCCACTTCAATACAGTGTTTGCAGTTAATTTATGAAATAAATAAAATGAGAAATGGTCGGTAGGAGCATATGTTCTAACAGAAAGATGTGTTTGCTACCTCACTACCTCCTTACCGTTATATCTTTTTCACTTGTTGTACGACTTTATCCGGTTTACTTGGGTTAACTTATGGTTTAACATTGATTATAAATCTACTTCTTTTTAAAGTAAATATTTCCTCTTTAGAACTACAGGAACAACACAAATAAAACCACTTTTGTATGAAATATCATGAAAATCGTAAAAGAAATGAAATAGGTCGTAAGCAATATTTTTTTTGCTTGAATAATAAAACTTGAAAAGTAACTGGGCCAGTAGAATAGGGCGAAGGGGGGACTAAATGACCAAAAACATCCCTTAACTATAGCCCAAACTTAAAAACATCCTTATATTGTATTGTAATAATGAATAAATAGCATCCTTGAACTATCCTAGAAGTTACAAGTTACATACCTCTCTTAGTTTTCTGTCAAAAAACTAACAGCTTCAAACAGAAAAGGTGCCTTTGCACGTGACTTATCCCTACAAATCTACCATTATTGTCTCCTCTCCTTAGCTTCTTCAGCAAGGAGCGAAAACATAAGCTAGCTAGTTATTGACGTTTCTTTCATTCTTATCATTTGGAAAAATATAGACAGGAAGAAGTGGAAGATAAATATTCTAGTCCTGTGTATATAATATATATATGATTTATATTCCCCTTTTCTTTTAGAGTGTCATGTAAAAACATTTTTTCATGTTTCACTAGACGTAAATAAAATGATCTGAGAAAAGAAAAAGACAACATATTTTTTTATAAGTCATCACCTTAGGTTGTGAGCTTAAGGTGTGGGAGTCTGGCTTGACCCCTACCATGTTATATTAATAGGCAAAGAACTTACCACGACTAGAGGGGAACATGAAACCTTGCCTCAAGTCTACAAAAGTTAGATTGAAGGAAGGAAATAGCCTATATATAATTTCTTCATGTATAGACACAAAAATATATTGACTAATAAATTTTTTATATTTTTCAAATTCCTCTGAGAGGTGGGTAATTTCCATTTATCAAGTTGAAGCAGATCATTTGCTTCTCTGAGAAGATATAATCCCCTATTGCCACTTGTAACAGCCATCTTGGTGGAAAAAAATCAGTAACCTGATTAGCTTCTCTATAGCAGTGACTGAAAAGAACCTTAGCTCCTCTTAAAGTGTTTGAGGTAGCTTTCACACAATGTGCTCGAGTTTCAAGTTGCAAGAGTCCTCTTTGATCAGCATATTAGTTATCACTAGAGAGTCAAGTTCAACGTGAATTCTAGAAAAGCTATTTTGGATAAATCATCTGTTGGTGTTTATGGAAAATGGATAGTTATTTGAGGTGTAGTGGGGTAATTAGTAGGATATAATGTGGAGAACATGTCATAGTGGTTACATGAGTTACAAAGAATAATGACACCACTTTCTCCACTATATACCCATTGATTATTATGCACGTTAATATTTTTATTTGACGGTTAAAATGAGTGGGGGAATATTGGTGTTTATGTACATTTTAATATTAAATAAAAATATGGAAGTGCATGATAATTAGTGGGCATAAAGTGGAAAAAGTGGTGTCATTCTTAGTTGCGTGGACTCTTCACTTTTGATGCCGCACTAGTGTCGGACTCTCCAAAAATGCACTACTTTTGGCGAATCCGACACGCACCCGTTGAAATTTTTGAAGAGTCCGAGCAACATAGGTGTCATTATTCTTTGTAACTCATGTAACCACTATGACATGTTCTCCACATTATATCCAACTAATTACCCCACTACACCTCAAATAACTATCCACTTTCTTGACATTTACTTGTGCAAGAAATCCACACATGTATAAAGATGTTTCTTCTTTGTATTTTAATATATGAAAAATATGAGAAGTGGATGAGAAGTATTATACGGTGTTTATATTTTGAGGTTAGTGTAGTGAAAGAGAGTTGAATGAAAGAAATATTCTAGGCGTTTGACCATGAAAACAAAAAAAATTCACTTTATTTGAAATTTTCAAAGTTGGAGTTGTGTTTGGCCATAGTTTTTGCAGTTAATATTTAGAATCTAAATGTATTTTTTAAAATATAAATATTATTTGAACATGGAATATAATTTAAATGGCGTTATTTTATGATTTTTTTGAAAAAAATGAAAAAAGTAAAAGTGAAAACAAGGTTTTTGTTGTTTTCCAAATTTCAAATACTACTTCCAAGTTGTATTGGGAATTTTTCATGGCCAAACACTATTTTTCAAATAAAGTGAAATAATATTTTGGAAAAAAGTGAATAATATTCATGGCAAAATTCTCTAACTTACTCACTATACAAAAGAGAGTAATTTTATGTATAAGGAAGTTGTTCTTTTGATGGAGTGTTGGACTCTACAACAGTTCAACTAATTCAGAGTTGTTTAAGTTAAAACGTATACGGCGTTGTTGGGTTGTTGCATCCTAAAGGGGATAAGTTGTCATGACCAGAGACTACCCCTTAGTGGTAACATAGTGCTTAAAGCCACAAGTGACCCCAAGCTAACCCATGGTCTGTCATGACATTAAGATTCATATAAATAATCACTGGAAATAACTTATGTAGAAACTGAATCCAAAAGGGGCATATCAATCCAAAACACTAAATGGATAAATGTAGAATATCTGAACAAATCATATAGTTGATACTGCTATTTGATTGTTTGATAGCCTCTACTAAGATGAGTTGCTGGGGCAAGCCCCCCAACTAACTCTAATTGTCTGAAAATTGAAAGGCTAAATAACTAAAATAAGATAGGGGATTGTCCTCAGAAGATGAGGACTAACCAATACTCTACTGAGCTGATCAAAAGTAGTACTAACCGCGAGTAGGATGTTGAGCATTTGAACCTATATATTATAAAACAATATGGCGTAGAGATATGCGGTCAGTATTTTGAATGTACTGAGTATGTGATGTATGCATCACAAGTCTAGTAAACTTAACATGATAAATTTGAAAAGTTGAACTAAAATACATGAACTGATGCAATGACCAAGTAAATCAACATGTAATTGATAAGTATTGAATTAAAATAAATTAGTACAAGGTCTATGCAATAATCTGAGAGTGAACTGTGGGAGATACTAATAATTAAATGGAGCTAACCTGTACCGCTGGGAGGGCGCTTTGTACCTTGCCAGGGTATGAATACTGTCTAACGTGGATCCACTAAGTTGATGTCCAAAACGGACAAAGGTGTTAGTCCTGGTCTGACGGGTGACCCTTAAAAACCTACGGTGCCACATAGTTCTCGGACTTGGGAATTGCTACTAAAGGTCTCAGTCCTAACTGATGGGTGAGTCTTCAACCCTATGTTCGCTCGGTGCTAAGTAATAACCCCAACTGGCTTTATGCTTACAATATGAAAATACTAATTATACTGAATAACTCATAAATACTGAAAATTTGTTAATAACTGATAAACACTATCTAAAAGCATCTCTAAGCATGAGGAGTAGGTCACTAGTATAGTTCCCTAGCCACGATTCTGCTATTTGCTGGAATAATCTAGGATGAATCTCCCCGATGGTTAGAAATAGAAAGAGTAAATACTATTTTCAATACTTTGCTTATGTACAACTACAAAGTACCAAGCATTCTAATTGGATTAGATTAATATCAATGGATCCTTTATCAGTCATTCATTGAATGCTCGAGTTCTTACGACCTTTAGTCCGAAGTAGCTTCATCAAGACTATCTTACCCCGGAGCTATGGAAGTGAAGAGTTCAAATATGCTAAGCATGAGGAACTGATAAATTAAGTATAAAGCTAATCATGGCAATTCCTGTATTATGAAGGAAATATGCAATTGAAAACAACACAATTCAGAGGCATGAAATATCTGTATTTTGAGGGTTCATGAAAATATACTTCAAGTAAAATACTGTAAGTTATGGAGAGACATGTATTTTTCGACCGATAACGAAGAGAACTGAAATACATTGAAATCCATGCCGATCATACGAACCCTAGGTTTTCATAGAATTCTAATAAATGAAATACGAAGGTTTCTTTGAGACTCAATGGGTGAAAGGATATCCGTTGATGAAATGCCACATACCTGGAATGAAAACACCTAATGGAGTTCTTGAACTGAAGTTTGAAGACAAAGAACCCTAATTTCTTGCTTGAGAGGACTAGGAGTGTAAGTGATTCTGCTTTTTCTGAGTGATAGGCGTCAGTGGAGAGGTTTAATCGACTAACTCCCCATTTTCCCCAAGTAGGCCAAAACATTGTGGTCTAGGCATAGGAAGATAAGGAAAGGACGAAAATACCCCTCAAAGCGAGTTTTGAAATTTTTGGAACCAGGTTCCCACGAGTTACTCCACGACTCGTGGTCTGACAGTACGAATCGTGAACCAGGTTCACGACTCGTACTGTCAGTTGTGGGAACCTTGGTGAATCTGAGGGTCTCTAAAGAGTTTCACGATTGATAGTACAAATCCTAGACCCGGTTCATGACTTGTACGGTCAAGTCGTGGGAGCTGGCAGTCTTAGGACCTAACCATGGCTGATGGTACGAATTGCGGACCTGGTTCACGACTCATATTGTCAGTCGTGGGAACTGATAAATTTATGGAAGCCTCTGAATATTTTCATGGCTGATGGTACGAATTGTGGACTTGGTTCAAGACTCGTAGTATCAGTCGTGGGAACTAAGCTGACTTAAAGTTGATCCCATGATTGTGTTCACGACTCGTGAACCAACTCGGGGGAACTGGTACTGAAAATTTTTGGGTTGGAAATGCGAGGTGTTACATAAGTCAATAGTTGTACAGCTTGATCGGTGTAGATTATAACGCAGTGGGCCTGAATGTTCTTAAAGAGAGCGAGTCCGTGCCTCAACCTGAATATTAATTTATTAATTTTTGTTTATTTTATTTTCAATTGTAATTTGTGGTATATTTAGCAACACCATCTACTCCCAGGATTATAGCACCTTATATGTCAACATGATTATTACTGAAATATTTAGCTAAAAAGGCCATCAAAAAATCTCCTTGATCATTTCTCACTACTCCACCCATACATGGCTTTTGAATAGCACTAATATTGCTATAAGGAATACATATTTGGTGAGATTAATTTAAGAGATGTGCAGATTTACATGAAAATTAGTTTCTGCTCTTTAAAATAGAAATATTTTAATATAGCTTTTCTCATTTATATTATTTCAATTTTAATGTTTAGATCAAGTAAATATAATATTGTAGGTTAATGAGATACATAATTTGTCTTTTACAACAATAACAATATATCCTATATAATTTTACTAGTAGGTATGAGAAGGGTGTTGTGTATGTAGCTTTACCCCTATCTTGTAAAGATTTTTATAATTAATAGTTTACCTCGTTTGTAAATGAAATGAGATACATAGTTCGTCTTTTACCTTTATAACTTGAAGAGTTCTATATATTATCATTAGTTACTCTCTTGGAATTCATAAAACGATTTAAAAGTTTACTAATAAACCAATTATTTAGATGTTGAAAATAACAAAGGTATAGAACTTCATCCAAAAACAAAGGTATAGATATCCTTATCATTTTTGGCAAGAATATTATCGTGCGAGTGTTTTGTTTCTACAACTGAACAACAATGTATTGATTTGATATTAAGGTTAAGGCATGTGCTGAATCTTTTTAGCGTTAGCTCCAGTTTCCCTGTCCCAAATGGCATACCATAGGGAAGGTGACTAAAGTGTTGGATTTGTGGGATAGTCATGTGCTTCTGGTTGAACCCCTTATTTCTTTACATAAAACTAACAGAAGGACGTAATTTGTATGTTTTGGGATAGTTTAGGGATGCTTTTTGTTTATTGTGATTGGGCAAGGATGTAGCTTAAGGGTTGGGTATAATTGAGGTATGTTTTTAGCCATTTACTCGCGAAGAGGGTAAGTAATAATGCATTTGTTTTTTTAATTTTTTTTTTTTATTTTCAGTTTTTTTTTTTTTTTTTTTGGAGAACACGAGAAGACAATTTTAGTCCATATTTTCATACTTAGTTTTTAGTATTTTAACTATTCGAGTATTCGATGATTATGTGAAACATCTTGAGTAGGTCTTGTATTGAGGTGAAATATGTTTTTTGGCTTATTTAAAGTAAAAGTTAGCAAATCACATGATCTCTTGGTGCTTTGGTTTCACTAAAATGTTATTTTTTTCTTAATGCTCATTTAGCAGACTTTAGGCACAACGACGCAACTATTATATGACCAATTACGCATTGATACGTGAATACAATGGGATACGACCGCCCATAATGGCCGTTGGTTGATTCTCGAAATTTAAAAAAAAATCGGGTCCAGACCCACAAATGAATAGGAAGCGAGGCGAGGGTCCTTCATTAAAGGGGGGAAAAGAGGGGTGGGCTTTGTTCGTGGGGGGGGGGTGCGCAGCTTTAGAAAGGAGAAAGGAGAGAATGACTTTCTGATCTATCTTTAGAAGTAGGGCGAGAGATAGTCAATATGATATTTGCGTTGGTTTTTCCAATGAAACTAAGCACTTTTCTTCTTTCTCATTCGAAGGCTCAGTCCCACACCCTGACTTCAATGATGGGAATAACCTCCGCACTCCGGCACTCCACTGAACAACAGTTCTTCAAAATGAAAGAAAAAAAAGATTATGATGTCAAAATCTTGCGCCCTTGTTTTTGGAGGGGATGTTACAACTAATAGAATGGAGTATTCGATGATCTTTTTATTTAACGAGGCTCTTAATCTGATTTTCCATAGTAACCAATGAGGTTTTCAAAACCTTGGTATTACCTTCAGATGATAAATACACAAACAAAGCCCTACACCATATACTGAAGATATTCAGCTACTACCTCACTGATTCTCTACTCGTTAGTTTCACTTCCAACAGACCACAACCAGCCATTTGCAACTTAATGCAGTTCTTCATTTTTCTGTGTGTACAATTTACTTCGGCAAACTTCTATCGAAACAATGTGACATTTAGGGCAATTTTTTGTATGAATCCTTCACAATTACACTGAACCTACTAAAAAGTTGGATGTACTGGTTAGATCTATACAAATGTGTGATGTTTGTAGACCATTGCTATTCTCCAATGCTCCTCTACTGTCTACACTCCCTGTTGTTCCCAAAGCTCTTACCACACTGTTTAACACCAATTCCTATGTTACTTCATTTTCATTTTCAATGCCCTTGTTCCTGCAGTGTTGTAACTTTATTCTCAGAATCCATGTGGGGTCTCATCATGTCTACCAGCAACATCAAAAAATTCTCCAAGCCAACATTCTAGTATGCTGTCTTTGGTTCTTTACTGATACAAGCTTTACAAAAAACCTAATCAAGGAATAGAATATCAAATCAAACTTCACACAGAAATACAAGGAAAAGACGGTCCTGCAATTCTCAGGCCTGATCTGCCATTAACTGGAAGTTTTTATCCTAAAAAGAGTACAGCTGTGGTGTTACCTTTTGCTATTTTGGTTATTTAAATGAATAAACATGAGAAAGCTATCACATGCCTGTCATTTTTCAATTATATTATACTGGTTAATACGCTGCTGTATAAGACCCAGTGTTGGACTGGACTACCCAGTATACTTGGAGTACTTTCTCAAGTTTACTTGTCTCGAGAACACTTATCAGGGCACCATTTGGACTGGACTGCAAAAACTAGTTTTGAATATGACAGCTAATTACCTTTGCTTGTCTTGCCTATGTCATGTTACTAGTTGTGTTAGATCTGTGTTATTTTCATAAAAAATTAGATCCCTTTCAGTTTACCATTCTAAGGTTGTATTATATGAATCAGGTGTTTGGTTTGGACAAGCGGTATTGGTTCATTCCTGCTTACTCTGAAGAAGATTTAAGACGGATACCTGCTCTTCACGGTCTTGAATACCCATCGAAGCCTGACCTTGATGCCCAAGAATAATAATGATGTGCATACCGAACATAGGTTTCGTTCTTTGTAACAAAATATACAGTGCCTCAGGATTTCAACTGATTAACCGGCTTTAACTACATCGGACTGGACCTTTGCATCTACATTGCATTATGCAGAGCAACAACACAAGAATATGAAGAGTCTGAGCAGGCGAACAACTTGTGGATTGGAGCAAATGCTGGCATTCCATACTGCGTTGATATGTCCATTTCATAATTTTTAGATATCTATGTGAAATTAATATTCTGTAACATAAAAATGATGCTGATTTTGCACGTCTAACGACAGTGTTCTTGTAATTGATTACTTGATCAGAAATGCAGATTAGATTTCTGAAGATTCTCCACCCAAAAGCATTGATTTCCTGATAAATGAAATGCAGATCAAATATGTGATGATTTTTCTATCCATATGATAGATTTCTAATTGTTATTAGCTTCCTTGAAATGGTGACTTTGCCATCAGGATTGTTCACTGTTATGAGTTCTATTACTTTCTGGTGAGGTTAATTTATTGTCTCAAATACACTGGAAGAGAGTATACTATCTGAAATTTTGGATCATAGCCATGCTAATGGCAGTCCCAAATGTTTACCTTATTCCTTTCATAGCACAAAAAAATAAAAATACGCATAGGCACTTCAAAATTTGCTAATACAATGTGCCACAAGAATAAAGCAATCTGCCCACAAGCAATTACACGAAGGAAACTGCCCCATGTGCACGAAATGTGCTGACCGTTTTCGCGCCCAAAGGGCCTATGTCATGCCTAGGGTTGGAGCCAAGGCCAATGACGACTTGAGCTTAGCTGCACATCACACTGTGCCATGCTGCTGATATGCCACTATGCCCTCGTCTAGGGCCCATGTCATGGCACGGCACAGTCTGCCGACCTTGCTTATTTCCAACTTGGCAATGCCACCACATTGCCCACATGCTTGATTCATCCTGCACCTAGGCCCTTGACAAAGTCATACACATGCTAACCCTTTGCCCCCACCGTGCCATCTACTAAGTTTAGAAATAAGGCTCCTAACACTAGGGATGTAAATAGCGCAGGGCGGGGTAAGCCTTCACATGCTAGGATTTTTGCCTGCTGTGCCCCGCTTCGTTTAGCATTTTTTCAAAATATACCCTGACGGCCAGCCCCGCCTCATTTATGTTTTCTTTTATTTTTTTCTTCATATTTTTATTTAAGTTTTATGGGTAGCTTTTACCGTTGGAGTCATGTAAGAATAATCATTCATTATGTAAGTGGAACTGAGGCTTCTAAATTGTCCATCACATATTACACCAAAAGTTATCTTTAGTGATAATTAATTAATGAGGATAACTTAATTATTGTTAATTATGTATCTTTAGAGGCAAGTAACACTCTTTGTAAATGTCCCTAAAGTCTATAACGACACTGGATCCAATGACAATTAACTAATGCCGGTAAATACTTTAGCACTCTTTGTTAATAATATGTATATTTATTGCCGCTAAAAAAACTATTTTTGTTGTAGTGGTGTTATGGTCTTTCTTCAATATCCACCACCTATCCTATCGCATTTAAATATTGGGAAAATTTTCAAAACAACAATATTTTAGCATCTAATAGGATCCCTTGTCAACACTTTCAATATTTATTTAAAATGTCAATATTTTGGTTTGTTACAAGGATGATTTTTGTATTTATTTAATTCATTTAATTTGAAAGAATACAAATCTTTAATAACAGAATGGAGAAAATATTTCAAAAAAAGGTAAAAATGCTTAATTCTCTAATCAGTAACTATAGAGTCCTACTATATGCCATCTTTCTCTTCTTCATTCAAACGTCCTTTCACCATTGTTCTAAAAAAATTCAATATCTATTTTCGAATAACTCCATTGAAATTGAAGTGGAGGTTTTGTTGATTTGCGTCAGTTTTGTTTTGATAAGAAACAGTTGAACTAATCGATTGATATTTCAAATTGAATTACATCTATTTCTTTTAAAATTCAAGATTATCAGTGAAAATAAAAAAATTGCTAGGTATTGTTTAAGTTTCAATTATTTATTTATTTTTGAATGAAAGTAGTTGGATCTGTTTATGTATTTGACATTTGTATCTTAAGTTTGATTTTAATACAAAATTAGTATGAATACGAAATTTTAATATAAAGATACTTTTGTGAACGAAATGAACTTGTGTTTGGCTGTTTATTTTTAGATTTTTAAGAAAATTTTGTATCCATTATAGAAATTGGTATGGATAAATGGTCATGCTATTATTTTGTAGCTGGTTGTTTTGAATACGACAAAATAAAATACAAAATCTAATTTACATGGAATTAGGATGAATATCTATATAATGAATACATAAATAAATTATAGTTTGGTATTGATTGCATCCATTATAGGTTTTTTGAATGAACAAAAGTTTATGCTTTTATTTTAGTTGGTTCTTTGGAATATTAAATATATTAGGCTATAATCAGTAAATAAGAATACAATCTGGAAAAATATAAAAAGAATACAATTTAATAACATACTAATACACAAAACAAGAATACAATCTAAAAAAAGATAAAAAAAATACAATCTAAGAACATACTAATACACAAAACAATAATACAATCTGACAAAAAGAATACAATCTAAGAACATACTAATACACAAAACAATAATACAATCTGCAAAAAGGATATATAAACATGACACATATATTAAACAACTACATAATGGAGCTAATATAATTCTTTTTTTGAATACTGCTAATTTGGGATACATAATAAATTCAGTAGAATACAATCTTCTTCATCACTAATCCTGAATATATAATGAAGCTAAAAACGAAAATACATTAAACTAATCTTGGTCCATAAGAGTTCAAATTCATTTCCTATATGTGTGTTGTTGTTGGTCCCTCTCTGGTGTAGAGTTCTGCACACCCATTTTCTTTTGACAAAGTAATACATGCACACACAAGACTGGAGAGTAAAACCTACAAATTTGAATATATATATATATAGATAGATAGATTACTAATATATCTACAATATGAAAATAAATCACAAAAAAATTAACTATTGTGAGAAATCAGAAAGAAAAAATACGAAATTGCAAAAGATACTTGATGAGGTTGTATTTACCTGTATAAGCAGGCTAAAATCTTTCAAGAATATCCGAATGACTTATGAAATTGCTTTAAAAAATGGATTAATTTGTAAGAAATTTCGTAGGAGATAACAATGGTGGTGGAAACTGAAGAGAGAGAGAGAGAGTAGATAGATTTGGGGATAAAAACATAGAGAGAGAAAATAAGGTTGTGGGGTCTTTTTTTTTTTTTTTTAACCGGGTAGTGGGCCTAATTTGGGGGTCCTTTTTTTGGGAAATAATTATATTAGGATAGTAAAATAATCATAATTATATTAGGATACATATATTTGCTAAAATAATGAAATTATGACATTTTTAATAATTATTTGAAAGTGTAGATATTTTTATTAATTATATTAGAAATTTTGACTAGTTTGATAATTTTCCCTTAAATATTTAACAACATTAATCTTGCCCTGCCCTATCTTGTACCCTACTCTATTGCTATCCATAAAATTCACCATTTTTTCTTCATTTATCTGGCAAAATGTCAACATAGGTAGGTTGGGATGGAAACCAACGATATATCACCTGGTCCATAGACTAGTGTTTGATTTTCTAATAATTAGATTGCCAATCACTCCATATCATTTATGAAACATTGGGTTGGTTAAAGTTGTTGGGATATATATTATTAACCATGTGTTTAGATATAATATTTATTATAGAATAATTATTTATTCATTTTTAATAGATCATATATTTGTTTATGGTGTCTGTTTACTTATATAGTAGATGATTTAGTGTACAGAGTTTTAGCTTATACACATAGGATTAAATCATCGGTTCTTATAACTATAAAGTTTCTGCTCACAATCTAAGATGGGAATTGGACATGCCATCGGTGCGATTGTAGCACAAGATTATATATAATTTATCTTTATTATGGGAACGGTATAGTTCCAACTTCTTGTGCTAGTGCATTTTGTATGTATTGAACGGGACCGAATAGAGATAGTTGTTTTAGACTGACCGACAAAAGCATATTCTCTAAACTGTTAAATGTACTTATATTCTTAATCATAATATAACTATTATGATCTGTTTATGTTAATTATCGTTTTAATTTATTAAATGGTGAGATTCTGATATGAGTCAATATGCCTGGTAGATTGGATGATAATAATAATATATATTGGTGAAATAATAAGTTAGTTGATGGAATCCATGTCTCGATATAGAGATTGATGATATGTCTTTTTGAGAAACTTATAAGTTTTCATCGTGTCAAACCTTACTAGTGGATTTATGAATCAGACACATGAAATAAGTTAAGCAGTGCTCTAAAGGAAATTAATCTCTGAATTAAATTCATCAGTAATTTAATTTATTGATAAGTATTTGTCATCTTAACATGGGGAATTACATAAGTGTTTAATGGGGAATATCAAAATATAAATAGAGGAGTACTATTACGAATTTCTAGTGGAATGATTTGTAATTTATTATGGTAAGAATAATTCAAATTAATTATTTGAAATTATTTTCATAATAGGAGGCCTCAGTAATTAATTTTGTTGTCCCTACAATGCACATATTCAACTAAAACTCAGAATTCTGTTCTAAGGGGAAAAGGGAGAAGTAGCGTGTCTTTCTCTATTCTAAGAAAAGACAGAAGTACATGTCTTTTTCTATTCTAAGAAAAGGGAGAAGCATGTGTCTTTTTCTACTCTAAGGAAAGGGAACAGTACAAGTATTTTTCTATTCTAAGAAAAGGGTAAAGTGCATGTCTTTTTCTATTCTTAGGAAATATTGTGTGTTTCCTCTCCTCCTTGGACTAGGAAGAAATCTCTATAAATAGAGATTCTTCTCACCCTTAAAGAAAGATAAGTTTTCATATAAGATACTTGCCCACCCAAGTAATGAGAGAGTTCGAAAGTGAATTTGCGATCACTGTAGAAGACCGCAAAACTGCCGTCCAGTTTGTGGACTAGCTTGTGGATTCGCTCGAAGGTTCTAGCTTGTGGATTCACTTGAAGGTATCTGCTCACGCTTCAAGAGGTAATCCTTTAATTAAATTTTAGAAAGCTTATGTTTTCTAGCATAAACAATGTGTTGTCTATTATTCATATGATTCTTATATGTTTTCGCTGTGTATATAGTTTTCCAACAATTGGTATCACAGTCATTCTTATATCTTTATAGATAACTAAAGTATATATCATGAGAATTTTTTTCGCAAGAAATGTGAAAAGTTTATGAAGTGTTAGTGGTGATTTTGGTTTCGAAATAGCTATACAAATTCATAAAATTCACGAGTTTTGATTGGTATATTGTTGAAAATAAAGACCAAAAAGAAAACGGTGACGGTGACCTATTTTTCTTAATTTGTTTTCTGTGAAAAGAAAATCAAGTGTCCAATTTCTTGTTCACGTAAGATGTGGCAGTGATAAAAAATTTCCATCTCTTGATTGAAATCACGTTGTTAGCAGAAGTACTCCTTGATTCTTTGAATCATGTTGGACTTCCACTATTATAAAAAAAAACATAAGTGAGTAAAGTTTATCCTTACCTGACAGTAAGCAATTGACGTGCCTGGTGGAGAAGTACAAACTTTCTTGTGGCATACACGTTTTATTGCTATTGTGAATTTTTTGTCTTGTTAGCTATAATTTTTTGTGGTCCATTGAAATCATTAGTTTGTCTAATTGCCCAATATGATGCACTAGTTAGATATAAATGGAATTGTCTTGATTTTGTTCTACAACTTTAATTATACGAGCACTATTGTGATCTATTTTTCTCACGGTATTATAATGTATAAAATAAAAATTTATGATCAATATATAAATAATGTAAAAGTGGATTATTTATGTGGAATCATTAGAATTGTTATAAAGCTTTATACATGTGAGAAAATATATATTACAATACATGAATTTAAAATTATGATTAATAGATAGGGTTCACCGACGTGGTTTATTTATTTGAGTTATTAAACATGTTCAATGTATCATGTGTAAATTGTTCTAGATAAGTATATATAGTTGTGGAGTTTTATATACTAAAGGAGATTGCCTTAAGTCACTTGTAACACTTCATTAATTCACGAGAAGAGATACTAAAGGTTTTCACCGGTCCAAAAGAAAAAAAAATAATATCTTGAATTCTCAGGTGTATTAATCGAAAGAACTATTTGTTGTAAGGAGTGTAGAAATATCACGTCTAGAATTAGAGAAATCAAGAATTTTATTAATAAAAATAATGTTGAGTTACAAGCTCCTTATATAGGAGAAGAGTCCTATTCTAGCTATACTAGGAATCCTACTACAATACAAATATATTTTTTACATGAGTAGTCTTATACTATAACTCAAAATACCTTATCCTAGTTGACTACACGAATCGGTAGTTTAGTTGTACATAATTTAGGATTCAGTAGTCTAGTCCTAGTATGACTCTAACTCGTCAGCCAGCTTCAGTGGACCTGTTCCTTTGACGTGTTCCATCAGGCTTCAGTCTTCCTTCAACACTTCCCCTCAAGCTAGTGAGTGGAGGAATTGTGACTCCTAGCTTGCTGCGAAACCCAGAAAAAACCTGTTTTGTTAAGTTGTTGACACCCGATTTTGACCTTCCCCGGTAATAATTAATCATCGAGCTTCTCCAATTTCAAACGATTTAAAATAATTAATTTTATAAGATTTCAAATATTTTCAAGTTGTTCTTAAGTAACTTTAATCTTTTTATAATTTTTTAAATGATATATATAGCTTAGATAATTGTGTATATGATTAGCATATTTTACAAATGTTCAAAAAAAAAAATCATCTCTGAAAAGATCTTAATTTTACTTAATTAGTTTGTTAATTAATTTAGTTTAATTATAGATTTATATGTCGAGTTATTTAGTTTATAATTATGTTGATTATGTTAATTTGTTAAGATTAAGAAGCTCGTTAATTGATTATATTAATCCGTCTTACTTAATTACTAGCTGAATTCACTAAATGAGTTCAATTTGGCTACATTCTTAATCCATTGGCTAAATTTGCAACGCAATTGATTACTCAATTCGGTTAAAAGTGTAACTTAATAGTCATTTCCTTTCATACCCCTTTAAACCCATTTTTCAGCCTTTCTTTTGGGCCCAACTTCATAACTCTCAAGCCCAATTCTTTTCTCCAAATGTCAGCAAACAACTGACCCATCTATGCCCAATTCCGCCAACAATTTCCCGGCCCAATTCTATTCCCCCACCCGGCCCAATCTCTTCATGAACAACCCAGAACTCCCAGCAAATTCCAAAAAAAAAAACCAACGTCAACAGCGACTCCAACAATGATTCCAAGCAACGGCAACTCGAACAGCGACAACGGCACCAAACGGCAAGTTCACGGCGTGAGAATACGCGTACATCCAGTACATCAGGCGCCTTGTCGTCTTCTCCCTTCATCCTCGTCCTTGGTACTAGAACAACAGAAATCCGTCCTTGTAGCGTGAGACGGAGACACGTAGCCTCCCAAGGATGAGGCAATCGTCCACCTCGCCTTCAATCCGTTCGAATTTGGAATCAATTGGGATATTCCTTTGTTTTGGACAGAATTCCGTTTCGGAATTCAAATTCATGGGCTTGAATTCGTCCAACTTTCCAGCCCTTTTCACATTTTTTAGAATTTCCCCTATAAATACCCCCCTCTCCTTTATTGTTAGGGGTTGGAAAAAAGGGGGGAAAAGTTAGGAAGAAAATTGAGAAGAGATATAGAGTTGGCGGTAATTTGCTTACATAACAGTCTGTAAAGGTCTGAAAATAAGATAGTTGGGGGAAGCCTGTAAGAGACACGGCTGAAACGGTGAGAAAAGCGAGCTTAAATATCTATTTTGCGCTCTTGCGCATTCACCGGATTCCTCGAAGTTTTCCGAAGGTGGTGGTAAAGTCGCTCCAAACTCGTAGCCGTCCCAATTTGCTGCTCTCTTAAAGGTAAACTTCCTCCAATTTTAACTCGTTTTGGAATGATGCTTTGTTTTATAAACTGAAGTGAGGTGTTGATTTTTTATTTTTATTTTTATTTATTTATTTATTTATTATGTCTTTGATTGATTATGGGTTTACTGTTATTGTTTAGTAATCACAGTTTGTTATCTTAGTTGGTGTTTCCTATTAATTTGAAGATAAGAAAGATTAGTTAAGAGTTTGAACTTCCTTACTATTGGCCTGTTGTTATTTTATTTCGAGGAAGTTGGCTGAATCTCTGATCCGTTTTGTTTGATATAGTTTGATGTTCGTTCGGTCTCGACTATGAATGTGTTAGCTATACAGACCTGTTCTTTTCACTTTACTGTTGTTTTAGTTGTCTTCCTAGTCGTTTTTATTTGTTATGATGTTCTCATATATGCTAGCCTGATCTCGTGGAGTCTATCTGTTCTTGCATAACCTGAATGATGGTTGTGCTTTCTCGTGTATTCTGGCTATTTGTTGTCCCGGATTGGGATAAACAAAGGGGCGGAGGTCTGTCACTTTGAGTTACCAAAGAGAAGAGTCAGTGGGTCTATTCATTTCACTTTGAAAGCTACCATGTTCCTATCTGTCATTTCCTTATTTATTTGTTAAGTTTCGAGGAGTCTTTAATTCTTTATATGTGGATTTCATATTAATCTTAGTGGCGTACATTTTCAGCTTCTCTTTGGTAGTTTACATTCCTTCTGCGAAGCCCGTGAGTAGGATGATGTTTAATCTTCACCTTGTTTGCCATAGTCATTTGTGTTCATTGATGCAAGTTTGGGTCTGCTGGGAATTGTTACAAGTTACCTCTCATTTCACTTAAGTCATGAGCAATAATATTTGATATTGTGAGGGCTTAATTCTTTATTTTTTTTTACTTTGTTAAAATGATTCGGATTTGTTGAAGTTTAGCTTCCAGTGATTAGTTTAGGACCATTTATGCCTTTATGAGCTTGTGTCAATGGGATGTTATCCTTTTCATTTCTTTCTAAATTAAAGCTTAAGCGATCTTAATTCTCATTTCTTATTTTTTTTTTTTTTTATTTTATATATATATATATATATTTTGCATGTTCCCTTTACTGTTTCATTTCTGCCTCATTGATTAAATTGTTGGTTGGTTCATATAAGTCGGAATCCATTAAGTTGTGTTGGTAAATTCAACATTGATGTATACAGGCGCTACTAATTTTCTTTATTTATCTTTCTATGCATGGAATTCACCTGGGGTCCAATTTGGATTCACATCACCTCCCTTTGCATCTTCGAGAGGGGCTTAAAGGCCCCCTATTCCTTCTCGTTCTCAAATCATATTTAATTCCGAGTCCCGATGGACTGATATGCGAAGCAAAGGAAGCGAATGTATAGGGCAATTATGAGGCAATACAAGGCTGAAAATTGAGTTTTCAAGTCTCAAGAGCCCTAAAAATGGGCTGATATACCTGTTGCATACCTGCTGTATACAATGTAATATACAGGCAAAAATATTGACGTACAGGTCTAAGGCACCAAAATACCGATGAACAGGTCTCCAAAGTCGTAATACAGGTGCCCAAGAGTCCAAGAGAGGCTGTATACACGCCGTATACAGAAATATACAGCAATATACAGTCATTGTATATGCTGTATAAATGCAGAGAAAAGGGCCCAAAAGCTCTACAATTTCAGCTTTGTATTTTGTTATTATTGGGCCTAAGCCCCCTTTTGTTTTGATTTATTATTACCTTGTTAGTTCTTAGGACAGGTGGAAGAATTGGGCCTAATGCCCAAAACGAAAATAGGCCCAAGTGCTGGCCCAGGCGGACAGAAAACCAGACTTGGGCCCAAAACTCTCTTTCTCTTTATTTTATCTGTTTCGTATTTGTTTAATTGCTTATTTGCTAGTCGATTTTAAGGTTGTCCTAATTCGATTTCCCCAAACAAGATGGTCGTTTCTAAATTTTCTAAAGACTAAATAATTCTATCTATTTCACCATTTAAGTTACTTTCAAAAATATTTTATTTAAGTAAATCCCTTATGCTATTCCTTCTCCCCTAAAAAGCTTTTCAAGTCTTAAGTTTGTTTATTTCTAAACTAATCAAGCATGTCTATATTTTCGCTAAAATAGTTAATTACCGGATAACCGCGTGTTAGCGGGCATTTCGGGTGCTTTCAAACCCTTCTCGAACTGTTAATAGGAACCCCGAACCCCCTTTAAATATTTTCAACGGATTTCTGTTTTAATCCTTTGAGAAAAAAAAATAAAAAAATAAAAAAATAAAAAATAAAAAAAAAAATAGTTTTCTTAATTTTACCTTAAAAATTAAGTGGCGACTCTTTTGAAAGATCGATTTCTCTTCAATTATTAGCTGAATCGATTTTTTTTCGAAAACTTGTCGATCATTTCCTTTTTTCCTATAAAACACTCGAAATAACGAATTGATACAAGCATAAACATATGAACTTTAAACAGTTATACAAATTATATTATACAAATTACATTATATAAATTATATTATACAAAATTCGAAAACTACACATTTATACAAACTTTAAAAAGTTATGTAAAAAAAGATTAAATGTATATGGTGATAAAACTGAAAAATCAAAGGAAATCATCGTTATATACAAATACAAACCATCGTATACAAATACAAACCAAACGAAAAATTGTTAGTTGTGAATTATACAAATGTGACGAATTATACAAACGTGGTTAATTATACAAATTCGAAGTCAGCCCACATAATTAATGGTTAATATTAGTCGTGAGTGGTAATTATATCAAACTATAACTATGATGACTAATTCAGTAGTATAAGTTTGCTTAACCACATAATTTTCCCTACTAATTTCAAACACGTGAATTTATAGTTGAAAGTTGAAAATTACACAGAATAATTACCTAAAATTGACTTAAGAATTTCTTAAATGTATTTTCGATATAGGTTAACTTCACGAAGACAATATATTTTTAATAGAGAAGGTGCATAGCTGATTAAAGAATTGTTACACTATTCAAAATGATTGTTACAACATAGTAAAGTCTAGTGATGTATTTGGGTGATTGAATTTATTTTTAAGTTTATTTTTTTCATTTATATGCGCGTAATCATTTTGTTTAACGAAGCTCTTTATAAGTTCATTAAAAATAACCCCCTAATCAACATAGTTTATGTCACCAAAATTTTACGTGTCCAAATTTTGATTAGTTGTTATAAACTAGGTACATCATTTGGTACAAAACAATGTGGTAGCTAATAGTATTCAATAAAGGTGTTAACTTATTTTTTTAGTGAAAACCGATAAAATTCACTTAGAATTTATGCCTCATATATTTAGCTACAAAATATGATTTTTGTCATAAAAATTGAATAATTAGTGACGAGTCGTTAAATATCATATTTGTTAAAGTTTGTCTGTTTATAATACATGCTTTAATTATTACATTTGCATCAGCTAGAATGTCTTTTTTCTTGGGATGCGGCAAATAGTGTCATTTTGCACAAATACTATATTTAGTTAATTACAAATGAAGAGGCAAACCTTCGTCGTTTATGCATGCGTCTTCGTTGCCAAGTGTTTTCTTCGTCACGTATACACTTTTTGTATTTTAGCTCTACACATTTTCTTATGTAAATATTTTTGATTTATTCAAAATAAATTTAAATTTTTTTTTGCCTCATTATTAATTGATGTACTTCACCTGTCACTAGCTCAACAACCATACTACTTAACAAAAATAAAAATATTCCATTAAGCATTAATTAGTTTATAGTGTTGTTATATTTTTTTTATTAATAGAAACCGTGTAGTGTTATTCTTAATACATTCATAGACATTTAAAGTTAATTAACTCCATTTGAGTCCTTGGGTGATATATATATAGCACGACCCGGATGAGTGACATTCCGCTTGTGTTGTTAGGTTTGATCCTTACTCGAGTAGCAACGTTCTGATCCGCACATTGTGGGGCAAGCGCAATTTAGGTATATAGGTATCATATCCTTAAGTGCTTTTTAAAATAGATTAAAATGGCAATAAACTCACAATATATAATTCAAATTTGTCCGTCACTTTTAAAAAAACAAAAATAAATTAGTGATGAATAACTTTCGCTGTTAATATAAATCATATTTATATTTAATATAAATTATCAATTACTCTATTTTATATATGATGAATATGAGTATTAGCTACAAATTATTAATGTTGAATTTCATAATGATTTTTTTTTTTGTCCTGATGGTATATGGTACATCTCTGTTGAGTATAGTTTAGATCTGTCTTTAGTGAAATTAAAAGTTGGATATTTTGGAAGAAGAGAAATTAGAATTAGGCAGCTATTTCAATTCTCCACATTAAACCACCTATTTAATGCAATCATCAAAATAACATCAATACTTATCAACTCGCCGCATATTTCCACAGCACAGTGCCAGCTAATAATCTTATTATAATAACATGATCAATTCTTTGTCCATTATTAATTCTCCCTACACACCTTTTCACGTGACACGTATATAATCGAGTAGAGAAACTATTTTTAAAAGACACCCTCAACTCAAATATATCAATTCTAAACACAAATAAGAAATTATAACGAGTCAAAAAAAGAAGTGTAAAATCTATCAGAAGGAAGCAACACTGTAATAAACTAATTTAATAATCGAAACATAATACACAATATACTAGGATAAAGTATTGAAAAAATTAAACAATAATAATGGATATCAAAAACAAGAACTATAGTAATACAACTAGCATAATAATAAACACCAATTACCTTAACCAAACCAACACTACACTACCTATTACCCTTCTACCCTTAATATATATATGTCCTCCACACCCTCCTATCTAAATTCAACCCTAATTCATATATAAATACTACTTTTTCCATCTCGTTTTATATGAGTTCGTTTGACTCAACACAAAATTTTAAAAAAGAATTGAATTTTTTTGAAATTTGTGGTCCAAAATAAATAATAGATACTTATGTGATTATAAATTATTTCAATAAGGATAAAATAAATGTTTTAAAATTAAATTATTACTTAATATAGACCTACTTATAAAATAAAACAGAGGGAGTTCAATTTTAATTATTTTTTAAAAAAGTTATATTCAAACAAAAGATTATTTAACTCTTTCAAATAGTAACATCTACACACAATTATAACAAAAAAAAAAAGTATATTTCATTTCAGAATTCATACACTAAAATTTGTAACTCCACGTCATCAAGCCAGCTAATATAGCTAAGCCTTATCTTCTCACACTTCCACTTCACTCCATTTACCTCTCCACGTTTACTCTTC
This sequence comes from Solanum etuberosum, assembly GCA_029582245.1. Classification (NCBI taxonomy): domain Eukaryota; kingdom Viridiplantae; phylum Streptophyta; class Magnoliopsida; order Solanales; family Solanaceae; genus Solanum; species Solanum etuberosum. The sequence continues at coordinate 51,837 of JAJONR010003041.1, read as the reverse complement.
ACTTCCAACACTTGTCAATTTGTATGCATGCATGCACAACTCCCTCCACTATAAATTCCCCCTCACTAAATCAACATTTCCTCATCTCTACAACAACTTTTCACTCACTATGGCAATTTTCACAAAACCAAAGCTTTTATTTATTTTCTTCTTGATCCTCTCTTTGGTCCTTGTATCTCAATGCTATGATCAAAACCCTAGGGGTGATCAAGACCCTCAGGAGAAACTCAGAGAGTGCCAACAACGTTGTGAGAGACAACAACCAGGACAACAGAAACAGTTGTGCAAACAACGTTGTGAACAGCAGTATAAGAAAGAGCAGCAGCAACAACAACATGGAAAGGAGACTGGTGAAGATGATCTAGGTAATGTTTGTTATAGTACCTTTTTTGTTTTAATTTGTCTGTCTTGCTTCTTCTTTTTTTTTAAATGTTTTTATATATCTTCTATATACTTTTTATTAATTCAAAAAAAAAAAAAAAACGTTTTCTTCGACGAATGATGGTACATTGTATAATCTTTTTACAGTGTTTTTTGTTCTTTTTTTAGTGGTCAACATGTCGTCTCTTTGTTCTTTTTTTAATTGTTATGGTGTGTTTTTTGTTTTTTTTTTAGTTCTCACGTTGCGTTTTGAGAGTGAATTTGATTAAATTTTAGAGTTAAATTAAATTATATTTATTTAATATTTTAAAATAGAATTTATATGAAAAATATTATAAATTGCTAACCTTTTTCCTATATTGATAAATACATTTTCATATTATAGATTCCTCAATCTCAAAAGAACTTTTATTTAATATTTTAAAATAAAATTTTAGCTTTTAAAAAATTATATGAAAACTATTATAAATTGCAACTTTTTTCCTATGAAAAAATACATAAAATTCATACTACTAATTCCTCGATTTCAAAAAGAACTTTCCTTTTTAGTGTTTAAACTCTTTCAAAACAATAACCCTTTTATTTTTGGCTTTGACACTTTATTTTCAACTTAAAATGTTACATCTTTCAAGTCCATAAAAGGACCATTTGACATCTTTTAATTTAGAATTAGAAAATTAAAGTGTTTATTTTTAATTTCGTCCACAACAGGCAATCGTGGACCTGAGAAGGGATACAGGAAATTCCAAGAGTGCCAACGTAGGTGCCAGAGTGAACAACAGGGCCAACAACTGCAAGAGTGTCAACAACGTTGTCAACGAGAGTACCAAAGAGAGAAAGGACAACAAGTTGAAACTAACCCAGAGTGGGAACAATCGAATAATCCCTACTTATTCGAGTCTCAAAGGTTCAGGTCTCGATACAGAGCTAGTCATGGTGATTTCCGAATCCTCGAGAAATTCAATCAAAGATCCCAACTTCTAAAAGGAATCGAAAAATACCGTGTCTCAGTCCTTGAATTGGAGCCTCAGTCTTTCGTGTTGCCCCATCACTGTGATGGTGAAGCCATATATGTTGTTGTTAAAGGTAATTTAGTCATGTTCATTTTCATAATGTTCTTTATTATATAAATAATTACGACAAAGTGAAATGTTTTATCTAAATTTCGAACTTTTTACAGGACAAGGAATAATTAGTATAGCGGAACAAGATAACAAAAACTCCTTCAACTTGCAGAAGGGGGATGTAATCAGGGTGTTTGCTGGTTCGAATGTCTACATGCTCAACAAAGATAACAATGAAAAGTTCTTTGTTTACGTGCTCGCCAAGTCCGTCAATGCCCCTGGAAATTTGCAGGTAACAAAAATTATCTTTAAATCAAATTTCGAAATATTTGATACCGCAACTAGTAGTTGTTTTGTTTCTATTTTACGCTCATAGAAATCACTCTCAAATTGAGATAGTAAAGTCTGCGTATACTTTATTTTACATATGATGGTATGGTGGTGGAGGTGGTGGTAGTGTTTTTCCTCGTGGTATAAGAAGTTATCGGATACTAAAATGTCTTTTCTTTGAATTCAGCAATTCTTTGGTGCCGGAGGTCAAAATCCGGAGTCCTTCTACAAAGCATTCAGCAGCGATATCCTGGAGAGTGCTTTCAATGTGAGCCTCCTTTCAACTAATTACTATTACATTGGGTCTTTTTTTTATACATATATATTTAGTGTTCTTAATTGTTTTGATTAGAACCCAAGGGACAAGTTAGAGAGGCTATTTGGACAACACAAGGAGGGGATAATAATCAAAGCCAGTGAAGAGCAAATTAGAGCTATAAGCGAACACGCCTCACGCTCCACTCAGGAAACTAAAGGTAGAACACAAGGACCTTTCAATTTGCTGAAGGAACGCCCATTATTCGAAAGCAGATTTGGACAGTTCTTCGAAGCATGCCCTGAAAGATTCGAGCAATTGAGGGACTTGGATGCTGCTGTTGCTTTCATGAACATTAACCAAGTAAGCCTCGTCTCTTTGATATCTCAAGCCTTTTTGCAAATTTTATACGGTTAGTGTATATAAGTTGGAAAACTCGGAAATGTTATTGTAGGGTGGAATGGTACTACCATACTACAACACAAAATCTACGAAGTTGGTTATGGTTGTAGAAGGAAACGCTCGGTTTGAAATGGCATGTCCTCATCTTGGTAGACAAGGCCAAAGCCCATGGTCTCGTGGACAAGGAAGAGAGCAAGAGCAAGAGCAAGAACAAGGAGATGTCCATTACCAGAAAATCCGCGGTAATCTAAACGTTGGTGATGTTTTGGTAATCCCTGCAGGCCATCCGGTTACCTTTGTAGCAACCGGAAGCTCAAATCTAAGGATAGTTGGTTTTGGAGTCGATGCTGAGAACAGCAAAAAGAACTTCCTTGCAGGTATAAATACTCCCTAGTTTCCTCTCTTCTTGATTATTCCCTAGAAACTACATATAAAGTAGTAGGGAAAAAGTTTGATACACCCCAACTTTCAATTTTCTAATTTTCTCATTTCTCATTTAGAGCCGATATATCCTTCCTTATAAAAGTGACTTCACATATACCCTACTAGTTCCTTGTGTTGCAAGACAATTCCTTATTTTGTTTGAGTTGATTTGGTTTCAACTCTTCTTTTTAGATGATTTGATAATGTAAATTTTCTCGATTGGTTTGAAATATTAGGTAAACAAAACATATGGAGAAACATAGACAGGGAAGCGAAAGAACTGTCCTTCAGCATGCCTGGACGAGAGGTAGAAGAGATATTCCAGAAGCAAGACCAGTCCTACTTTGTGGCAGGACCGGAGCATCGCCAGCAGAGGGAGAGGGGTGAAGAAGGAAGAAGGGGACAAGATGAATATTTGTCTTCAATTTTGGACTTTGTTTTCTAAATGAAGTATGTTATGGAAGATATGCACAATGCAGATGTGCGTTTGTGCCAAGTGAAGAGAGCTTTGTGAGTAAATAAGAAGAGGCTCCTAGCTTAAAGAGAACTAATGCAACTCCCTAAAGTAAATGTGGTCTAGGAGTTAATAGAGGGTTTTTAGACTCTTGTAGTGTATGTATGTTGTCTTGCCGTGTGCAATGTAACTTTTGCATCATAAATAAAACTCCAGAAGCCAAACTCTTATCTTTGAGTCATGATGTGATGCAAAGAATAAAACGAAGAGCATAGCAATCAGCGAAAGCATCGGTACTTGGCTCACATACACTCATATTTCCAGAGCCATTTATGTGAAGTTATCTGGTTTAGCCTCGTCCTTTACAAAGATTTCGAATAACAGATAAATTAATATAAATTAATATACAAATCGATCTTCAAAATCGAACCGAATCGAACCGATCATAGCCAGGCCTTCACAGATTTGTCCTTCATACCATACTTCATGTGAAAATCATGTGCAGGCAGCTATTGTTATCACACTTGCACTTCATTAGTGTTCTCAATTCAACACTAGTCAACTTGCATGCAAACTTTCCAACTGACCATCTTCAAATTCCCTCATTTAAATTTCCCACGCAAAATCAAAATAATTCTCTTCAATCCCCACCAAAAATAGAGAAATAAAGTTTCCATCACAAGTTCAATTAGTTACTCCTATTTTAACTATGGGAATTTTCACTAAATTACCAAAGCTTTTATTTGTCTTCTTCTTGTTGATCCTCATCTCTATGTTTATTGCTTGTCAATGTGAATGTGATCATGAAAAAGAGAACAACAATCCTTACTTATTTGAATCACATACATTCAAATCTCGATTCGAATCAAAACATGGTGAATTTCGAGTCCTTGATAAATTCACTCAACTTCTTCGAGGAATCGGAAATTACAGAGTTGGAGTACTTGAATTTGAACCTCTTTCTTTCATGCTTCCTCATCACTTTGATGCTCAACTCTTACTTCTTATTGTTAGAGGTACGTCCATGCCGTTTAATTTGGCTTCAACGGATATATATGTCCTCCAACTTTGATTTGCACAAGTTGACACTTAAATTTGTATAAAATTGAACAAGTAAACACATAGGATGCCACTTAAGACACAAAATTGTCATGTATGACACCACATAAGACGAATGTGTCTCTTTGTTCAATTTTATATAATTTTAAATGCTTGCTTACCGCATACTCAAAGTTGAAGGGCATAGATATCAGCTAAGCCAAGTTAATATCATATTTATGTGATTATAAAAACTTAAATGAAAAGTATAAATTTAATTGTTTTCAAATTTAGAAGCCTCTTTTGTAGACGGGCTTAAAGAGAAATCATGTCACATAAATCGAAACAGAAAAGAGTCATTTTTTCCTGTTTCTCATAGGGAGAGGAAGTATAAGTATAGCCGAAGAAGATGAGAAGAACTCCTTCAACTTGGAGCATGGAGATGTAATCAATGTTTCTGCAGGTTCAACAATCTACTTCACCAACACAGATAACAAAGAAAAGTTCTCGGTTTACGTGCTAGCCAAGGCCGTTAATGTTCCTGGCCAGTTTCAGGTAATCACAGGCGTATTCAGAATTTAAATTTTATGGATTCTACTTTTAATGTTTTTAGTATTTAACTCATTATTTTTTAAAGTTACGAGTTCATTTTACCGTTTATTCAGGAATTCTTTAGTGCTGGAAGTAAAAATCCAGAAACCTTCTACAAAGCATTCAGCAGTGATATCCTGGAGACTGCTTTCAATGTGAGCTTCGTTTAATTGTTTTCACACGAGTATTATATCAGTTTCGTCTCTGAATTATTGATAGCTTTAAAAACACACTTCTACTTGATTAACTGGACTTAAATACACCCCTGATCTGTCACATGGCATAACAAGTGGTCTCAAACTCTTGTAGGAGCAAAAAATATTTAGGGGTGTGATAATGTGCATATTTAAGTTTAGTTAGTTTAGTAGAGGAAACGTCAAATTTAGGAGTGTTTTCAATACGTTCTGTCTTTCTTATGCTAGTTACCATTCTCACTTTTTCTTTATTTTTTTCGTTAGACTCCAAGGAACAGGTTAGAGAGGCTATTTGGACAACAAAAACAGGGGATAGTAATCAAAGCCAGTGAAGAGAAAATTCGAGCTATTAGCCAACCCGCCTCGCGCTCCACTAGAGGTGAAACGCGAGGTCCTTTCAATGTATTGAACCAACGCCCATTAATTGGTAACAGATTTGGACAATACTTTGAAGCAGCACCAGAGAGATTCCAACACTTGATGGATTTGGATTTAGCTGTTGGTATCATGAACATCAACCAAGTAAGCCACTTAATTCCCCGCCGGTCACCTCTGTTTCAATTTACGAGACATAGTTTGGTCTCCAACTGACCATCTTCAAATTCCCTCATTTAAATTTCCCACGCAAAATCAAAATAATTCTCTTCAATCCCCACCAAAAATAGAGAAATAAAGTTTCCATCACAAGTTCAATTAGTTACTCCTATTTTAACTATGGGAATTTTCACTAAATTACCAAAGCTTTTATTTGTCTTCTTCTTGTTGATCCTCATCTCTATGTTTATTGCTTGTCAATGTGAATGTGATCATGAAAAAGAGAACAACAATCCTTACTTATTTGAATCACATACATTCAAATCTCGATTCGAATCAAAACATGGTTTGTCTGGCTCATTTATGTGGCTACGATTTGTGTAGCTCTAAAAACTTCTCATTCAGGTAAAACTCATAGGTTTAACTTTCAAATATAGAAATGTGTTAATACATTTAAAAACGAACTAATAAAAAAATGATGTCACTTAAATGGAACCCTAACAAAACCAAAATCTTGATATATCTTGATTGTTATGGTTTTGACATTTATAATAGAAACTTAAATGGAGCTATGTGCATCGTACGTGGAATGATATTACCAGTCTACAATACAAGGACTACATGGTTGGTAATGGTTGCACAAGGGAATGGACGCTTTGAAATGGTTAGTAGCCAAAGCCAGGAGAGAAGAGGCCATAACTACCAAAAGGCGGTCCCAGGTTGTCTATCAGTTGGTGATTTTTTTGTAATTCCGGCAGGACATCCTATAACAGTTATAGCCAACGGCGATTCTAATCTCAGTATGGTTGGTGTTGGAATCAATGGTCATAACAACATGTTAAACTTCCTTGCAGGTATGTTATTAGTTTCCTCGTTTGCTCACCGAAGTCACTAAACTATTTTTTGTAACACAAAGTCAATCAACTTTGTCCTAAACTATTCTTCGTATGTATTACTAATTTCACCTTTTAAAGGGGAATTACGAATATTTATGTATATTGTTAGTACGTAGAAATTAAAGTAATTGAAAGATGATCTAATTTACCATTTCTTGTAAAAAAAAAAGGTAATTAAAAGACATAAGAATAATTAGTACTAGGATCAATAAAAGTGGCGGAGTTAATTTTTTTTTCAAGGAAATTCAAAAAGTAAAAAGTTGAACGCACGAAGAACTCAAGTGAATTCAATATCTAATTAAAAAAGTTCAAATTATGAGTTACGTTATGTCTTTTCTTCCACTATTTTACTCAAATCATCATTAATGACCATATATCCCCTATTAATGACAATATATTCCCTGTTTAATGCTTGCAAATCCATAATATACTCCCTCGATCTCTCTTTATTTGTCAAATATTTTTTTAATTGAATTTCTCTTTTACTCTCAATATATTAATCTATAAATAGTCATCCATTTAATATAAAAAAGAAGAAAAACATGAAGTATCAAAGCTAGTTATCTTATTCATATTAATCCATTCTTAAATCTCTAATTAAAAATGAAAAGTATTAACATCACCACATCAATCTTTCTCATTCTCCTTTATCTTTTTTCAGGTAATTCAACTCTTTTCATTTTTCTAAAACAAAAAGGTGCATTGAGTATATCCCAACCCCAACGGTGGATCTACATTTTGCATACATATTAATTATTTTCAACTTGGAACTATTCTCTCTATGCATACATACATAATTGATTCTCATTTTTTATAAGATTGTTGTTAAAATTTCCAGATATCCATCTATCACAAATTAAATTTTTGATAAGAATTCAAGTTAGTAACAATTACACCATCAATCAATCTATGTAATAAGTTAAATTCTTGAATCTAGTTGATCTTTTTTGAAATTTCATTCCGATGATATATAAGAAGTACGTATACTCTAGTAGTAGTGGAGTATAATTTCTTTATAAGATTATGAATTAGTGACATTTATTAATTTGAGATCGTTGCAGGAAGGGCGTATGGATGTGGAGTAGAAGTAATAACAGGGGGTTGTCCAGACGCAATGGCATGCTATGAAACATGTAGGCCATGTTATCGAAATATTGGAACAGTGATCGCAGAGTGTTTAAGGCCAGACCATTCTATTGGCGTACCATACTGGCGTTGCCGATGCGAAATGAGTAATGGAGCACCTTGTCCACCGCGTGGTGAACCTCATTGTCCTAAAGATCCTCCCTCTGCTCTTTAATTACTAAGAAGAGGAAATAACTGAGCGTCAACATGTGTACTTCATGAGCTGTATGTATGAGTGGAAGAAAAGATATTTGGATGTATCTATTCAATAAATATATAATGAACAATTTCGTTATGTGATACAAAATCCAATTATTTGTAGTTTTTTTAGTAGGTGCATAGGGTGTTTGGACAGGATTTTGGTTAAAATTGGTTTTTTTTGGGAGGATGTTAATCAAGTTGAAGTCGGAAAAAGGAGTATTTGAAGAAATAAGAATAATTAGTTATAGGATTTTAGATTTTTCATCAAAGAAATTCATAGAAATAAAAATGTGAACACATGCATACATTAGTATATATACATAACAGTTTTGACCTTATATATAATGTAATTTTCAGCAAAAAGAACTTGAATGAATAACCCGCTTCCGCCATCCTAACTTCATACATGATTAATACATGATAGACGTATGTTATTAGAAGCTATTTGCTAATCAACGGGTTTTATCTTCTCAATCTATAAAGTTTTAGACAAATAAACATGATATTTATCCTCCAAATTTTTGAGAAAGTCGTATGTATGAAATATTAGAACACCTAGCAAACAAAGAAATCGAAAGAAATACCAATATCTACCCTACAATGGTAGTAGGACACATATTAGCGAAGACGATAAGTTCCTTATTAAGAGAATGAATACATATAACAATTTAGGACCGTTGATATTTAAATTCGGAGTGAAATTTGTTGCGAAGCTTAACTAAAGTAAATTCACATTTAAATAAGAGGCAAATTACAATTAGATACATAAATCGACTGTTCAAAAAATTAAAACGTTATTGAGTTAAATCAAAGACGATAAGATTGTTTCGCCAAAGACTGTATTATTGGAGCGGACAATATTACCTTGGCAATTAGGATTGTGACAAAAGTAAATTTATGAAAAGAAATGAAAAATCAAATTATGGATAACTTATAGAAATCTCACTAGTTTAGGAGCTAATTAATTAAATTTATGTTAGTTTACAATATTATGAATCTCAGCAGATTTTGGAATGCGAATACACGTATCTAAATGTCTAGATTCATGTATATAAGATATATAAGGTCAACATTAGGTGTAATTTGTTCTAGATATCAAGTGACATGTGACATGTATCTGACTCTCTAGCTCGCCTCTCTCCTATCTTGCTCGCCGTTCTCTTCTCTTGCTCGCCCTTCTCTTCTCTTGCTCGCCCTCTCTTCTTGTATCAGGTTACTTGTATCCAAGATACATGTATCTTGATTCATTATATTAATTTTATACATAAATAACTTAATTCCAATCTATTTACTAAATATCATATAAATTATACAAAAAATAATACATAAATAACTTGTTTCTTATCCAACTATCAAACGATCTTATCCTACTACTCCATACAAAAGAAAAAATAGGTCAAATCATAGAAATAAATTAAAGTTGGTGTAGTAGACTTCCAAACTAGAAATCTATAAGGTATAGTCTAGTAATAATGACAAGATACATGGATGAAAGTGCAATTAACTTAAAATATGAAGAAAAAAAGAAATACTCAAACTTGTTCTCCAAGACGCCCTTCGAAGCTCTTATACAAAACCAAAACTTCTGAGTAAAAAAATCGGAGAAATCTCTGCAAATCTCTTGTAGAAGAAGAAGATCTGAAGGATCTATAGAACTTTCTAGAAGAAAATGGAGTGTGTGTTCGGAATGGTTGGTAACGGTTTCTCACTGGTGGTGGCGGACTCCTCCGCCGTGCACAGTATACTGGTTCACAAATCCAATGAAGACAAAATCATGATTCTCGATTCGCATAAACTAATGGGTGCGAGTGGTGAAGCTGGCGACAGGTTTTGCTTGCTAGATTCAATAGTTATCTTGTTCGATCTCTATGGATTTTTATTTGTATGTTGAATTTTTGGGTGAATATGCAGAGCTCAGTTTACGGAGTATGTGCAGAAAAATGTGGCTTTGTATCAGTTCCGTAATGGTATTCCGTTGACCACAGCTGCTACGGCTAATTTTACAAGAGGCGAGCTTGCTACGGCTTTGCGTAAGGTATTGGTTTTAGCATCTAGGGTTTTGATACTGTAGTTACATGATGATTTGAGCCTGTTTTTGATTTGGGTGCAATTTTAGGGTTTTAAATGTGTAGAAGTCCCAAAATGTGAAATTAGGGTTTGGCACTTCAATCAATCAATTAATTAAGGATCAACTGTACACTAATCAAGTATGCATGAACTCCATACTAGCTGGGGTTGGCTGAATGAATCCTTTGAAACCATTCCTTTCTATCAAGGCCCATTTCATTTCGTGGTTCCATAAAGCTAGAAATTTCAAAGGTTCTCCATTTTGCATATTGATATACATGTCTGTAACCTGACTAGGAAAGACTCCTGAATCATAGAGTATTAGATGAAGTGTATATTAGTAACTTGAACTGATATAAAAAGTAACTAAGCCTCTCACAAGAGGTAGGGGTAAGGTCTGCATACAACCCACCCGCCCCAGACCCCACCTCCACCTCCAGCTCCACCTCCACCTCCACCTGTGGGATCTCCCTGGACATTTTGTAAAAGTAATTAAGCATCTTCCTCTAGTTTTCTATTAACAATGTTTGGATCAAGAAAAAAAGAAAAATTGAGTGAGAAAAGCAAGTTTGTGTTGGCAAATTCAGCATATGCTATTTCTCCTAGTAGTGTGCTCTATCTAAATTCTAAATGAGTCGCTGTTGTTGTGTCAATCAATGGCATTCTGCATATATATCAGGGCATGAAAAACCTGTTGTAGCATTTTCAAGTCTTGCCATATTAACAACCCTGTGTATCAAAGTGTCTGCAGCAGTAACAATTCTGTATAGCATCATTTAATGTAGTTAAAATTTTCTCCTTTTTTTTGGTATACATTAGCTTCACTATGAGGATCATTATCTTTGATTGCACTCCTAGATCTTGTGAAAGTTCTGTCTTCTTTTGTTAGCTTCTTTGGTGACAGTGTTAACTGAAATTAACATTTCAGAATCTGGCCAATGGTGAATATTAATGTTCCAGGAAGTAGAGAAACAGAAACTTCCTTGTATAAACTTGGGGCCCGATTGGAGATGAACTTTTTTTTCAGAATATTGTTTGGTTTTACATTGGAATGATTCAAATCAGTTTTTCAAGTTTCAAGTGGATTCTTTCTTATGACTCGCAAAATTGTAAGTAAAATGCATGTCCAAACACAACTTCAATTCTAAATACCATATTTCTCTTCAAGTTCAGAAACTCTTTTTTTACTTTTCAACCAAATTTATGTCCAAAGACCTACTAAGTATGACTTCTAGTATATAGCCCATCTGTCAGTTTTGAGTATAATCGCATGACAAACAACATTGAAGCACCATTTTGATCCTAACAAAAATCTCCTGCTCAGCTGTAGTATTAGTGTGTTTACCAGATAAGATGTATAGGGCAAGTTTTAGTGCAGTTTTAGAGTTGCTTCTTTGATGACTTGTAAATCACGGGTCGGAGAAGTGAAAGAAGCCTGTTTGCAAAAATGCCAGAGGAATGTTGCGTACGGTATGTGCCTACTCTTTCCCTACCCGTGTGCTAGTTAGGGAGCATTTCGTGCATGTTAAACCTTTTTTGCAGTGTACATTTAACTAGACTTCGAGGCATGAACTTGTCTGTCTGCAAAATGTATACTTTGCTAATGGATAGTGGTTGAATCAATCAACTAAGCTTCTAATCCAAACAAATTGAGTTTGGTTATGAATTCACTACATTCATTTTTCTCTATTGGGGCCCATGTTATTTCAATACTCAATAAGTTGTCTTTTAAGACAAAATTAAGGGTAATCTGAAACTAGAGTTCCCCTAAATCTCACACTTTGGACATACAAATTTTTTAGCATACTTGTGGAAGTGTGAGATTTAGTGTAGGTTTAACAACAATTAAGTCTTGGTCCTGACTTATCGTTATCATCTTTTTTGAGAGGGAAAAAGATGATCCCATATTGTTGGAACTAAGATGTGTTTGTTAAACCAATTGGGATCATCTACATAGATCAGTTGCTTCCATTAAATCCACAGGGATTTGGAGAGATTGTAGCGAAATTGTACGCCTTCTAGGAGAACATCCCACTATATGATTTCAGTTTATGTTCTCTTCTTGCACCTTCCATCGTCATTGTCTCACACATGCACACTGGTGCATTTGTAGGTTCACATAAAGCATGACCAAACTATACCCAAGTGACCTTTCCCATTTTATCCTCTATATGTCCACTTGAACCCTCTTTTGGATGTGAATTACTTTTTATCTTGTTTAATTTTTCCTAATCGTCCAATCCTCAAATTTGTGTCTAATCTTGTATGAAGCACATACATCTTATCATTTCTTTGTGAATTTGCTAAGGGCCAAGATTCACTTTCATTTAACATTGCTAGTCTTGCAACATTTGATATAGTTTGCCTTTTCGCTTTAGTATGTTTGTTCCTATTGCTTAGCATTCTTGTAGGCCATAGGATATGCTGTAGCACTCCCGAAAGATGAACTTAGATATCTAAATTGTTTTCATTTAGGCAGACACCATAACTCCTGTTTAATTCACTACAATTTCATTTGTTTTGAACAATATATAAGTTGGGAACTAACAAAATTATAAAATGGTGCTAATGGATAGTGAGAAGCTGAACTGCAAAGAGGGGCCTCCCATTTGATTCATCACTTTATGGCCTCAACACATTCTTGCCAATCTTCTTGTTATGAAGTATGATGAAAAGAATAGTGACATGCTTCTGTTACACTAATGATCTGATCTCCTTTTATGACTTATAAACAGGCCAATGTTGCCATACAGTTTGTGATGGTTCATGCACCACCACTTTAATCCTAATTACCCTTGGAACAACCATCTAAATTAAGTTCAGCGAGGGAGGGGGTTTGCTCCAACTGACTATTGTTAATGTGTATATTACGGTTGGAAATGAAGTTGTTAAGAATAGGCCAACATAAAGAGAAGGATGAATATGAGGAAGATGTGGGAGGATAGTCATTCAACCACTTAAAATTCGTGAATTCTATCTATTGATCGGAAAAAAGAGATCTTGAATCAGATCTGTTTAGAAAGAGAAGAATTAGAATTACTTGTCATTCATTAGGGCATCTGGGAACGCACAATTTCTAGCAAAATACAGACCATTATCATGTATATGTGCACTTAAAAAGTACTTTAGCAAAGGAGAATAATGGATTGCTAAATGTTGCAAGAAAATTCATCCTCTACCTATTCCTCTGATACATTAGAGCTCACAAAGAGCAAACATAGTAATACTTTTTCCTGCTTATAGCCTGGGGGTATAAAATACAGGTTCATGCACCTTTAAATGCTTCAGCATTATCTAGAGTTCCGTCAATTTAATGAATAGATGAAAGTTGATACACTTCAAGAGAAGAACTGTTTAAGTGTACCCTATTTGTTGAACTTCTAGTAAAAATTTCTAGAATGCTCAAGCTAAGATAGACCTATTGTTTAAAAAATCAACAATAATACAATTACTTAATGGGCAAATGAATATAACAATGACTTTGAGGTTAGGTTGACTTGAGAAGAGGATAAGAGAAGAGAGCTTTCGGTTGATGATACAGGTCAGTCTTGCGTTTAGGGTGTAAATGAAAAAGAAAGAAAAAGGAGAAAGGAAACACTGTTGTATTAGGAAACACTAATTTGTATTTCTCCTTGTATTCCTCCCACGAATGAGACACGGTTTTGATTAGGCATAGAGATCTTAAATAGGTGCATTATTGATCTTTTCATCATCTCTCTTTATAAGCATGATGAGTTGACAATGGAACCAAGGTGTCACACTTCTGTTCAACCATACCATTTGAAGTTCTTTTAAACAAAATGTGGAGTGCAGCTGCCAGTTTTGTCCTTATGATTTACTTTGAATTCCTTGGTTTTGATTACTGATCACTGAGAGGATGTTAAAACTTTCAGTCTGTTTTACTCTTGAAAAAACATCGTTCTTTGAGGGATAGTTTTCAAAATTTTGATGTGCGATTTGGTTTTGTGGTACACATTGGTTAACTGCGATGTTTGTTTTTTTGTAGAATCCATACATGGTGAACATTATCCTGGCTGGATATGACAAGGAGACAGGCCCTTCTCTATATTACATTGATTATATTGCTACTCTTCACAAGGTGGATAAGGCAGCATTCGGTTATGGCTCCTATTTCTCTCTTGCCATGATGGATAGGCACTACCGAAAGGACATGACAGTTGAAGAAGCTGTTGATTTGGCAGATAAGTGCATCATAGAGATCCGATCTAGGCTGGTTGTTGCCCCTCCAAACTTTGTGATTAAAATTGTCGACAAGGATGGAGCCAGGGAATATGCTTGGCGCGAGTCTGTCAAAGATGCCCCCATTTCCAACATCTGAAGCTCTGTTTTTGTGTTATGTTTACTCTTGAAGCCTATGAATCTTATGTTCTGGGAAAAAAACTTTAGTCATTGTAACTGCCAAAAAATCTGACGCTACAAGTATTCCCTGTTTGATCGATACACCCGTTGTGTTAAAGATTTTAGTTTTAATTATTTTCGAGTTTCAGGTCGATAGAAAGCTGGTATTGTGAGACTTTTCTTATGTTTCAACTATCCCTTGTTTTATGCTGGCATGTCTCTCTTCATTGATTTGGAAGAATATAGGGGTAAATGGTAATACGGTCGTCGCCAATTTTCCTCACCAAAAAAGAGTTTTGCATGGATTGTGAGTAACAAAAAGAAAACCCAAACAATACAAATTGATAATAAAAAGCTGCCGGTGACTCTTAACTATTCTCATCCCCCCACCCCCTCTCTCTCCTAAGTCCGGCCTGCATAATGCCTCTCTCAAAAAAAAAAAAAAACCAACAGGGAGATATGTACACATATATTTCATCTAATACTGTCCTTATGACATGTAATTTAATCAAATTCACTAAAATGTCCACACCAATTGATCAACTGAAGCTAAGAAGTTCAAAGGAAGAGGAAGAACAAAAAGTTAATAAACTCTGAATGGCTGTAGTAAGACAAGTGTTTACTCATATTGGATCTTGCATCGCTTTACATTCATATGCTAAGAAGATTATGTGTACATCAGATACTGATGAAGCAGTACATGTCAACTACAGGAATTTAACAAAGAATTTTTTTGCCAGTAGTTTTACATCTATCCACAGAATTCTGATTTGACTTAATATCTTCCAATCAAACTGTCTGTTTATGACGCCATGAAAGGGACAATATTAACTAAGTTGGTGCTTGCAAGAGAGATACAGGAGAATCGACATTGCAGATACAACCCATAGACGGTAATTGCATATTAGTTCTATGGCTGATGAACATTTTGTTGTGGCTTGAGCATCATGGCTAGGATCATCATCAGCATCGGAGGATGGAGGTGGTAAACTGCCTGATCCTGGTGGATCTTGTGGTGAAGGGTTATCATGATCACCTGCAATAAAGTGATAAGTCATTTTTTTACTAGAAAATCAACTTCCACCTTCAAATTTCATTCCCCTGGTTTTATTCCTCCCTTCCTTTTTTGTCCATTAGAACTAGTATCGGAAGTTTCTAAGAACTGCAGTTATGTGACTTTGATTATCACTTTTATAAATGTTATATAAGAGATATAAATGTTATGTGGTAGCAAAGTATTCATCAATATGGAAGGGAACAATTGGAATGTCAAAGTTATAAGCTTGAAGAAACAGAAGACAAGTAACTTGCCTGGATTTGGAGTGCTTGGTGGTCTAGGAGAGCTAAGGGGTGTAGGACGCACTGGTCTTGGACTTGAACCCCTGTGATCTGCTAGAAATTCTTACACAATGAAGTGATCAGGAGATTCTGAATAAGTAGTATCACCAGTTTGGTTGTGACAAAAGATCAAAGGAGAATTACCTGTTATTGATCTAAAAGGAGGCAGCGCAGTTGAACCTGAGTCACGGAGAGAAAGATCGTTAAGGTCGAGAATATGCTGAATGAAATGGCAAATCTTTGAATGTACTTAAAAGATCCTCAGTATAGTGAGCTATGTAACTTTTTGTCTTTAACATACTTGTGTGGAACAGGTGTAACATGACACGTATTACAGAACTCTTAAAAGTATATCAACACTTCATATATGTATGCCTAAAGGAGTAAATGGTGACTGAAACTCAAGTATCAAATTAGCAAATCAACTGGGAAAAAGAGAAAGAGGTTATGGTATTTATGCTTGGAATAGTGCTCAGTACTGTCATGCAATTACTGCAGATGGATTTACACACATATGGCTAAGTTGCAACTGTTTTAAGTTAATGTAACTTTGAGATCATGATCTACTAAGTGGACATATTTACTCACAGCTGATGCATGCATTACAACAATAAATGTGTTATTGTTGAGAATTCGTGAACTTCTTGCTTTCACATCTGTAACAACTACTAGAAATATCTTTCACGTCCGTGATAACATGAAGCAAGTAATAGTACTATCCGTTCTAGGCAGTATAATGTTATTTATACATACAGAATAATTAATTGACAGTAACAACATTTGCGCATATACACATAGAAATTCTTCCTTTGTGTTCACTTGATGACAAGCTATCTGTGCAGATTACTCAAAACCACAAATGGATGCATTATCAATATCAATATGAACTCTTCATAACATACAGTGAAATAACAAGCATAAATTTCAACAGTATTAGCAATATGTAAGTAGAAATTCAACTATATTGCAACTCCGTGGTAAGATTACCCCATTTTTTTGCTTAGATTCAACAAAATGCTTCTATATTTGTAAAGAGCACATTCGAAAACTCTAACAGGACAAATTATATCACCAGTCCAAATCTAAAAAGAAGAATCTAATCATAACGCCAAAAGCACAAACCTGTCTTTACCTCTTTGTGATGATAAAAATTCCTAGCATACTTAACTGAGTTCTCATGAATTGTTCCAATTTGTTTGGCAATTTTCATCTACCAAGATTTGACTAACTTCCAGAGCTAAATCAAATCATTTTTATATTGAAACTACATGATTATGTAAGCTAGAATTCACCTCATATCAAAAGGATTAAACATTAACTACACATTTTTTAAGATATCGATTAAATCACAATTTGCCTGAATATCTGAAACCCAAGCGTCAAACACTTTGAAACAGAGCAACTAATTCAAATCATAGACTCGATCAACAACATCTACTTTCAACTAAATTGTTACTATCAGTCCATAACGAAAAAAATTCAATTATAGTTAGAAGATTCAATGCAGTCACAGGAAGATTATAGTATGAGAAATCGGAATCCAAACCTGAACAGAGAGACTCGAGAGAGAGATTTTCCGCGCCTTCTTTCTCCTCCACGGGACACATAGAAGTTAGCGACAACAGCTTCATAGAACTGATAGGAAATCCGAGGAGCTGAGGGTTGCGAACGAGGTAGCAAAGGCAAATCGCAGTATTATCCATAAATGCCGCTGAGAAGTTATCGCAACACTGAAACGGAGGCGAATCAGAGATATTGTTCGGTGGATCGGAAATGTACGGCAGGCATGGAGAGAACGCCACCAGTTCGTCGGCACAGCTAATTGTGGTTGATAATGACTCCGGCGAAGTTGGCGGAGGTTCTGGTGGTTCCGGGAGTGTGCCGGCTGCGAGTAGGAGAGCTGAGAGAAGGATCAGTACGTCTGCCATTGCTCTAGAGAGAGAGAGAAACGGTTTTTTTTTTTTGTGTTGCTGATCAGAGGATTGTTGAGTAACAGATTAGTGGAAACTGATTTATACTGATTCTGAAAGTTGGGTAGAATGTTTTATGCATGGAAGAAAGTAGCGAATGGCGGGAAAAAGGAGATTTTTTATTTCCATATATGCCCTCTAAATTGTGGCGAATTTACAGGAAAGGTGTAGTTCGTTTTTTCTGCTTAGCAAACTAATAACCCCTCTAATTATCTGGAATAATGATAAATTTAAAATTTTACGATACATAGCGAGAGTTTGAGTTCTATAGCAGACACTGCAAATATCTTCACACGGATATCGTATAAGAGCAGATACACTTATTACGTCAGTGGATACAATACATTTCAGTGAGCAAATCCAATGTATTTCACTAAACCAGAATACGGCTACCGTTCATAATTAAGTAAAATTTCACTATTTTTCACAAAGCAAGAATAAGATATGCGTACACATTGACATTGTCCTTTTTAGACTCCTCTTATGAGATGACATTGATATCCTATGATAAGAATTAAGAAGTATACAATTAAATAGACAAAAACAACTTAAATTGGTAAAGCCAAAGGCAATATTATAACAAGATGCCTCTAGTATAAACTTAAATTAAATTAAATTTCAAAAACAAGCCTTCAACAACCTGAATATGTTTCATGCTCTTGTTGCACACATCTGTTAAGTAAACCATATTTTAGCCACTATATTTAACACAGAACTCATATACTAGCTTGTTCTTTGATTAATTATTATGTATTGTTTTCATGCTTCGATTATTGTATTATATGTTGATCCTACTGCTCTCTTCAACATTATTATATCTTTCCATAGGTGATTTTATTATGCTTTACTTGAGCCGATCGAGCGTCTATCAAAATCAATTTCTCTACCTTCACAGTAGGGTAAAACTGCCTAGCCACCACTCTTTCCAGACCCCATCACACAGTAGGGTAAAACTGCCTAGCCACCACTCTTTCCAGACCCCACTCGTGGAATTACACGTTGTTGCGGTATATTTGACACAAATACTTGAGCCAAAGAATAAAGCAGTTGGATAAAACCTTGAAAATTATGCTAATGTCATTAGTGAAATATGTTTGAGTAAACATGATGGTCCCTTTGTCAATATATTCCTTCAATTTGTAGGAAAAAACAACTGATAAGCAATCAAATTCAAGTGGTAACAGGGCAGGAAAGTCATTCAGGCTACACTCTCAAGATAAAGCAAATTGAAAAGTTAAAAAATATATATATATATAGATAGATTTCAAGACTCCCAAAAAAATTCATTATACTGATGGTACAAATTGATTACAATGAAACAACAAAAAATGTTTGCAAACAATGTTCACATACTATAAGAATCAATTCAGTATAACTTCAAAACAATTGCTCCACAGGCTACTAGGACAACAAATGGTGAAAATCTCCGTGAATCCGGGGCAGAAGAAGGCGTCAAATTAGGCCTGAATCCTGAACTTGTATCAGTATTTCCAGATCCGTCATCTGTTAAAGATGGCGGTGAAAATCCATTGTAAGGATTTCCTAATCCGCCGCCTGATGGTGATGGTGGTGTTAAGCCTGGTGTTGTATCACCTCCTGGTCCCAAAGGAGGATTGAATGGTTCAGGAACATCGTCACCTGACATTAATTTACATGAACCAAATTAGCAATTCGCGAAAATTTATAAGCCAGATTGGACCTTTGGATTCATCATGTTCAACTAAATTCGTGAGAAATGTTAAAAATGAATTACCATCAGGGCTAGGAGCTTGAGGTGGTCTAGGATTCCGAAATCGTGGAGATCCTGATGGTGATAAGGCAGCTGGACCTGTCACACCAATATAGCTTTATTAGACCAAAGTACTTGATTTTGATTTAGAAAAAATTGTTCGTATTAGAGTTTAGATAAATTGAGTTGTTTTGGTACCTTGAGCTGGAAGAGGAGTAGAAGAACCTGCAATACAAGAAATTGAATACAGAATTAGTTACCAAATCATACTACTCGAATGTCAACTCGAGCTACAATTCATGAGTGTTATCGTCATTTTAGAAGCTAAATATTGGGGAAAATGTTTGATTTTACCTTTGCATTCAATGGGAACACCATCTTTGTTACAAGCTTTAGGGAGGGAAATTGCGACGTTTCTGTTTGGTATTTTAAAAGGAACATTTCCAGTAACAATAAGGCAGAGGCAATCTTTGCCACTGGCAGTAAGTTCCTTAAGAGATTGACAACAAGCTGAAGTTGGTGAACCTGAACCATTATTGCTCATGAAGTTAATACAAGGGCTAAAGCTACTTAGCATCGCGCTACTACATGCTGTACTAATTTGCCCTGAGACTTGTATGCCAAAAATCATCAACACTAAGGCTAAATATGGTACAAAACGTCGAAAATCCTTCAAGAATTTGAACCCTTCCATTAGTTTTTTTTTTTTTTGAGATCTTAAAGAATAGTAATGTGAAGGGAAAATGTGAGAAATGTAGAAGAAATTGATGTTGGTTGTGAGAGAATGATTATAATTAGAAGGGTGTTTTATAGATGAACATTGAGGTTTAAGAAGAAAATGGAGGGAAGAAAAATATGAAAGTCCAAAAGTGCTAGTGAAGTTCAACTACCCTTTAACTAACTACATATCAAACAGAGTATTTAGGTGACCTTGCAAGTTTTATTTTCTTTGTATGACTTTTTTGGAAATCTTTAGAAGCTAAATGATGTGTTTAAATAAGATAAAATATATTCATTGACTTCTTTAATGTTGTCTTCTCACCATAGGTCATAAATTCGAGTCTGTGTAAGCAGTCATTAATATTTGCATTATGATAGATGATTTATATCACACTTGCTATGGTGTTGCCTTTTTTCAGACCCTTTGTAAATGTGAAATATTTTGTGCTGTCATTTTAATGACTTCCTTACCATTAACTATTGAAATAATATTTATTTTTTTGAGAAAAAATAAAGGAGAGATGGAAAAAAAAAAATGTTACTCCTTACTGAACAATAATGTTTATATATAGAGTTATAAGGAATTTATACGTAATTATCTTATAAGTGATATGATTGCGTAGACTAATTAATAATAATCAATAAATCATTAAAATAATGCTAGGAAATATCATCGTCATACAGGTGGTAACAAAATAGACCAATATTGCATGATGTAGTTAGGTCTCCTTCCCCACAACAGCCAATTCTTGACGTAGAAGAAGTTTGATTACTTGTAGCTTTTTTTTCTTCTCATCTTTATGAACTTATAATATAGGTCTCAAATGATGAGTTAGGAATATGGATTTTGACAGGTTAAAATGAATTGAGTTAACAAATAAGTAAGTTAATGATTCAATTTACAGTTATTTAAATTGAAATGGATTGACTAAAAAGCATATCATAAATCAACTTGTTCAGTTCTTATTAAGTTTTAATTTCTTTTATTGTTCTTTTACAATTTTTTAAGTATCCAATAAAAAAAATATTTTCTGAAAAATATTATGAGTCAATTTAATTAAACTACATGTTAGTCCAACTACATACATTGACCGAAATGAATTGAACATTTTGACTCATTGCAAATATTCTTTCAAAATATATGATCATTTTCACATGAAATTGGTAAAAGTTAGCATATGAAATTGATAAATAAAAATCTAGTGATACTTGTAAGTTTCATTTTCTTCTTTTTAAAATTTAACGGATTTTTTTTTTAATTATTAAATGGGATAGCATTTCATCTTTCTTTCCTTATAATATCTAACCACCAAATTCTTCAAATATATTTCTTTTTGCAAATATTTAGATGACTTGTAATTCTTGAGTAATAGTTTTATTAACGCATAGCTATGACTGTGTGCTTGCCTTTTGCTTTAAATATTTTAGAAAATACAAGATCCACGTATACGTGAATATCGGGTATTTGCCTTGAAGGCCACTCATAATATAATTCCCGTGTTTCAATTTAGTTGGCTTGATTTGAAGTGCTAGATGAAATTAATTAATGTTCCTATGAATTTTTACATAAATTTTTTAGTAATATAAAATTTATATATTAAAAAATTCTATAAAAGGTACTATAAAAATTATAAGTTGCTTCGTTGATTGTTATTTTGCTGTCATATATTTTTTTTCCTAAAAGATTTGCATATATTCTACTCTTTCCACCTGTACGATTATATTGAGTATGTTATTATTATAATAAAAATAGAAATGATTACAAATTCAAAATATTTAGAAAGTATTTTACAAAAGTTATAGTCAGAAATATTATTTTTACGGTTCACATAGTATCTACGATAAACAAATTTAGAAAAGATTCATATAATTAGGTAACGAAAAATTTAATCAAATACATACTTAGATTCTTTAAATCAAACTATTGACATACAAAATAATAACATAACAAGTACGTACTACATTATATTTCTGTACAACATAAACGTCACTAATGAATAATTCCGCTAATTGTTTTACACAATCAATAATTATTAATATATAGATTTACAATCATATATCAAATTACTAATACAAACTCAAAGAATTGCTCCAAATGCAGCTAAAATAATTAATAATGGTGAAATTCCATGACCAAGAGAAGGTGCAGTCGATGGTGTCGCCGGAGTTAGCCTGCCGGAATTTGTCGCCGGAGTTGAAGGATCCGTTGGTGGAGATGGTGGCGTTAGAGTTGGAATTTCATCGGCTGGTGGCGATGAATTAGACGGCAACGGCGGAGGAACAGTTGAATCTGAGGGAAATTTGTTATTGAGTTAAATCACATTGTACTAATTAAATTTAGAAGTTAATTGAAAAATAAATAAAATTATTAGGTCTATTGTAGGATGTAAATATGTAAAAAAAAAATACTCTTTATGTCTCAATTTATGTGACATATTTCGTTTCTTCAGAGTCAAACAATTTAAGTTTGATCGAGAATTTGCTCATAAAATCTTTAATTTTTTAAAATGAAATTTATATATTTGTAAACTACGTAAAAAGTACTATAAGTCACAATAATTGACTATTCAAAATATTTAAAATATATATGAAAAATTTACAGTCAAAAATAGATTTATTTGAATTTCGAAATCTAAAATATGTCACATAAATTAAAACAAATAGAGTAATAATTAAAATTGTAAGGACCTTTAGGACTACGAGGAGGGATAATTGGAGCAGCTGTTGGTGAAGCACTTGGAGCCTCAGCATCGCTACGAGGACCTAATTATGAAAAATGTAAAAGTATTAATTAACAAAAAAATTCATTTCAATAATATTGACAAATCTTTCTATAATAGTATTATTTGTTTCGAGAATTTTTAATTGCTATAGCAACTGATTGTTACAGATTATAATCACATGAGACATTTTAATAACTTTTGATTGTTATATGTAAAAAAAAAAAAGAAGCATTAAATCGTCATGGATGTCGAAACTTTAATGGAATATATATTCATATAATATGTTTTTGTCATAAAGCATCAAAATTTCTAGATTGATTATTGAAAATTCTAGAATTTTGTTTTTATAAAAAAAAATGATTAATTATTATACTATAGATAGTAATTATAAAAGGGTAGTATTTTTACTGAAAGCGTGCTGCTATATATAAAGATGGTTATTATTGTTATAAATTAAAAAAATGTTACAAAATATAACATAAAAAGTCAATTTCGAAAAAAGAAAACTTAATTGTTATGGTAAGATATTATTATTAATTCATAGAAAGGTCTGTATATAAAAAGTAGCAATTCGAATAAATAAATAAATGATAATAATAATTTTAAAAAAAAAGTACCTGGCGCAACAACCTCAGGTGGACTGGGAGCTGCAAGTAAGAAAATAAAGGGTATCAATTTCTTTTCTTTAACCGATAAGGATTGTGATAGAGTGATAAGTATTTATTCATTCTTAATCAGAGATCTCGAGTTTATCTTTCTCGATTTGGAGTCGCCTATTAGGGTCGGATTTTCCGATGCGGATCAATTTAATCGAACTCCAACACCGAAACTGTTCTTTTCTTTAAGTGTGACGAAAGAAACCAAATGGATAAACTATGAGCACCGAAAGAGCTAGGGTAGGAAGTAGACCACCTAATTCTTGCCAAGATGTAAATGTTTCAAAATATTTTTTACGCAATTTAAATAAAAAGAATCTAAACTACATCATCATCCATGTAAATAGCTTTTACATTATCAAGTCAATCAAAGAATATTTACAAGCAAGTCATAAGCCTCTTTAAAATGTAACATTTATAATCTTGAAAAAAAAAATAGTACCACTTGGTAGTTTAAAAATTTCTTTCATTGAATGTAAAACAATTTGCTCTTACAAATCCGCTCACAGAGTAAAGTGTTTTTTTAATAAAGACAACTCTATATTCAGCGAGATTAGGACTCGAAACTTCTAATGAAAGATGAAATAGTACTTACTACTAAAGCATCGGTTACATAAGCTAAATAATCCTATAAATTTTAGTCTACTATAAGTTGAATTGTACCTTTGCATTTGAGTGGCACACCAGGCATGTTACAAGCACTAGGAAGAGGCATAACCATATTGGGATTCATAGGCATTTGAAAGGGAATGCCACCAGTGACAATAAGGCAAAAACAATTCATGGCGTTGGTCATCATAGTCTTCAGTACATTGCAGCAATCTTCGGTTGGTAAACCCCCAACGTTGCTGCTGCTATTCGTCAAGAAATTCATACATGGCGTAAAACTAGTAATCATCGGTCCTGTACATGGTGTAGTTATCATTTGGCCATCGATAGCCTGTAGAGACAACGCGATCAACAACATCCATGAAACACCCAAAGTCGGAAAAGCTAAGTGCTTATAAGTCATGTCAGGGTTGACTTTCAACTGATGATAGGTTAAGAGTTTGAATCACGCTGTTAATATAGTAATTGAGAAATCTTTAGGATATGTAATTGGTTTTGGGGAATTGTGTAAGTTGGGAATTAATGGTTAAGTAGTGATAATGAGTGAATGGGGGAATTTATATATAGGTGAAAGTTTGAAAAGATTGTTATGATGAAGATTAATTAGTTGGATTAAGATTAGATTAGCAGGTGTTTGAAGTTCAACAACCTTAACAAATTTTTGTACAAGTACTCCAATGGTTTTGTCTCTTTAGCTTTGCTTGTCGTGGCACATAATTGCTAGTACTACACGTAAGTTTGAGGTTTGAAAGAGACCCAAAGAACTTCTCATTATATCATTAGTTATCCTCGAAACCAAGACATTAGCATTAGACTTGTAAATCGATTCATAACCTTTCAGGCATAATCAATCTCTATTCGAATTCTCTTTATTTGTAGGAGTACATCTTAGATTTGTCAATTATGTTATAGTCGTAGTCCTACTCGTGGCGATCTGGTTGAATTGGGGAAGTTGTAGGTATTATTGTAGGTCATGAATCGATTGAAGAAGCGGGTACTCAATTGACACTAACATTATATGCGAGAAATTTAGCATTGTAAATGGGTATATCGGGTAATATGTTATGTTAGTATTTAACTATTAACTTTTTTCTTGATAAAATCTTATCATAACGTTTAATTGACTTAAACTACATAACTTTTCTAAAAGAAAATATTGCATACCAAATCAGAGAAACAATTTGCGTTATTGATGGGAAGTTATTCCCTTTTATAATAATGTTGTTTGTCTGAATATTTTTTTGGCTCCTATAATGGAATATTCTTATATTTAGTCATATAGAGAATATATAATATAGCATAATATGAAAGATTGTTTCCACAAAAAAATATGATTATTATAGTGAAATGCATAATTATTATAGTGAGGTCAGGGACGGCTCAACGTAATTGGAGGCCTAAAGCGAAATTTCAATTCGAGGCCTAAAATATAAACAAACTTCATATACGTATTTATTCAAAAATTATTATTCTTACACTATTTAGATGAAAATTATTAGTATTTAATATTGTTTTTTCAGTTATTAGTTTTACGTAAGATTTTATCAACTCAACATTGAAAAACATCCTCTCAGTGAGACAATTATTATATGAATTGTTAACATAATTCTATAAGTAATAAGTTAGACAAATATTAAATAAAGATAAGAGTTAGAACCATAGAATTTGACTCAAGAAGTTGATGACTTGGTATACCTCATTTTAATATGCTTGTAGTAATGCTTGAAACTAAAATTTAAAAAAAAAAAATTGCAATTTACTTTGTTCAACACTTTTCACTATTAATTCTTATTTTTAACAAAGTACAAAAGATGTTAAAGTGGATAAAATAATATATTTTAAAAAAAAATTATACTTTTTATCATAATTAATCAATTTTTTCTATAAAAATTTTAACACATAATTTATTCTTGGCAAAAAATTGAGGCCTAAGGCAAAAGCCTTATTTTCCAAAGCATAGAGCAAGGTCTTCTTCCTTATTATACGCGCGTGCAAGAGATTCTGTTTAGTGTAAGGTGCAAGGC
The DNA here is from genome assembly GCA_029582245.1 of Solanum etuberosum. Lineage (NCBI taxonomy): Eukaryota > Viridiplantae > Streptophyta > Magnoliopsida > Solanales > Solanaceae > Solanum > Solanum etuberosum. Next base: position 25,753 of record JAJONR010003041.1, on the reverse strand, counting down.
GAAAGTCATAAATGAAATAGAACTCCCTGTCTCATTCCCGGCTAACCGTGAACAGAGTGAAGGGTGTAGGATTGGCCTCGCGAGTAGGGACTTTCTTTATTATATCGATCTTTCAGACTAGCTCAATAGGATCCCATACCTTCAAAAGAATAAGGCAACATAGCGGCACCGGGCATGAGATACACAGGCAGGAGAGCCGATTTGACCGCGCAGACCAAATGAGATTGTTACAGAGAAGTATGATGATACGTGTCTTAAAATTCACTCTGGGTCACTTGTAGTTCAACTAAATGTAAACATTATTTTCAACATTTTAACATTCAGTTTTGTCACTAACCTCACCATCTGCACTCTGTTTGAATTAGACTTGGACTTACCACTGCTCAAGAAACCCAATTACAGAAGCAATCAATTGAAGCCCAACTGAAGCAGCTGGCCCAATACACCCTCCCCAGGAATTTAGTAGTCAGGCCCACGGGGAGCACAAAATATACATACTTCCCGTTCATTGATTTGGTGTAAGCATTAGGTGTATCATGCATGTGCATGATAGCGTTAGCAAATATTGAGAGAAAGTCCGCTCTTGTGAACTAATAGATTTATTAGACGTTTGGCATAATTTTTGAATATTTCTCACTTTATTTGAAATTTATGAAATAGAAGTTATGTTTGATTATAAAGTGAGAAATTCAACTTCAATTTTTGGAAAACTGCTGCAAATCAATATATAAATTAAATTCAAAATCAATAAATAAAATTTCAAAAAAAAAGGAGGACGAACTACAGTTTACCATGACGGCTTCCACTTGCCCATGAAATAACAAGTCTCCATGATATATAGTTTCATTACAATGATAAAATAATCTTATAATTTAGCTTATCATAATTTCGATGAATGACGAATTTTCTTTGACTTTGTGTGTTTTTTATTCATTTCATTGACTCAATTATACAAACATTAGTCTACAATGTACATACTATTTCTTGGAGTTAGGTCATCAGCTTAGGATCCCTATGTTATACAGGTAACATTCGCTGATACGAATTGTGATGGCATGATTGAAATTCTTTCATTTTTAATTAGAGGTTTCGATCGGTTCGAGTCCCTAGAAATAAAAAAAACTTGTTGGGAGCGCCTCTTTCATAAATGATCCCTGCAATGTGTATATTTTAATTTAATCGAGTTTTAATGCAGGTAACAACGAGGGATGAGAAGAAGAAAAAAAAACTTCCGCCTTGCCAAGTCTTATAAGATGATACATTGTAGCCGACTAGCCGTATAAATCTCACGGCATGCATGCGTACATTAATTTATATTACTATTATAATAGAATACTAATTAAATTAACTTGCAACTTGATTAGTCTCAATGACACGTTATTCAAAATATTACGGTGTATAAGTTGCACCATTTCCAAATCTTACCTCATAAACTCTTTTAATTAGTTTTTTTTGGTTTTCCATCGTTGTCTGATACTTTTTCGGTCTCAATTTATGTGACATATTTCAGATTTTGAGATTTAAACCGTCTATTTTTTATCATAAATTTTTCATATATCTTTTAAATATTTTGAATTGTAAATTATTGTGACTTATAATACTTTTTATGTAGTTTACAAATATATAAATTTCATTTTAACAAATTCTCGGTCAAACTTAAATTGTTTGATTCTCGAAAAAAGAAATGTGTCACATAAAATGAGACAAAAGGAGTATATAGTATGGAGTCTTGATTAGTCTGAATTTGTCCTACATAAGCACAATTAAAAGGAAGAAGTGCTCTGTGTTAAGTTTTTTTTTTTTTTTCGATTCTTAAGACTCAAACCTGAGACCTCGGGAAAAGAATCCTATCTATCTTACCACAAGCTTGATGATGATCAACTCTTATTAGTTAACAAAAGTAATCACTTCTACCAACATGGGTTGTGGTGTAGTGGTGGACTATTTTACCCTTAACCAGAGGTCTCAGGTTCGAGTTCCGAATATGGAAAAAAAAAATTGTTGGGAGCGTCGCTCCCCAATGAGCCTTGCAGTGTGCGATCTTAATTTAATCGAGACTCTAATATGGACTCTAAACACCAGGTGAGAAAAAAAGAAGAAGTAATCATCACTTCTATTATTTGTCACTTCCAACCTCAAATCCCCTTTTTCTTTCTCTAAAAAGAATATTATAATACAATTAATTAGAAACTCAAAACAAGACACTATAAATACCCCATAGCATGCCCATAACATCACTCACAAAGCTAAGGCACACACAAGCTAAGCCATATTCATCAATTCCTTAGGAGCCACAAAAGATAATATAATTATTTTTCTTCAAGTATGGCTTCAAAAGGAATTGCTATAATTTGCATGGCTTTTCTCCCAATTATCATGACCATGATTTCAGTACAAGTAGCCATGGCTCAATCTGATTGTACAAGTACACTTATTACTATGGCTTCATGCCTTAGCTTTGTCACCGGAAGTGCGAAAACGCCGTCGGCTTCTTGCTGCTCCGCCCTCTCCGGGGTGTTGCAGTCTAAGCCACGGTGCCTTTGTGTCATTGTCAACGGTGGCGGTTCGTCATTAGGAGTCCAAATCAATCAAACTCAAGCACTTGCGTTGCCTAGTGCATGCAATTTGCAAACTCCTCCTGTTAGTAAATGTTATGGTACGTTACTATAATATTACTGACAATATAAAAATATTTTACACTATCAGCATAATTTTAACTTATTATACCGGACAAGTTACATTTTCTAGTGTTACTAATTAAAATTAAAGAGATTGACATGTAATCAGAGGTGGAACTATATCAAAATTGTTTATTATGTGTATATATATATAGTATTTGCTGAATTTTCTTAATTTTTTCGTGTATTTACTTTTTTATATTTTCATTAATCACCTTAATGGAAATCATTGTTCCGACGTTATATGTATACAATTACTTTATAAGTAAACTTATTAGGTAAATATTTTAAGAACTTAAACTATTTTCATATAGGCAAAAAATTGTTGTATATCATTTCTAATTATTTTTTTCTTGTATGTAAATGTTTAAATATTTTCCAACTTTGATATATATGTTTTAAATAAATTGTGCTATTAATTAATATTTCATAGCTGGTAATGGACCGGTAATGTCTCCAGAGGGTGCACCTTCAGAAGGAGCTCCAGATTCTTCGACTGGTATAGCTGTCTCAGGTAATTTAAAGGATTAATATAATTAACTCTAATTTTGTAATTAATTATCCTACTTGATTATCTAGTTAACGATCAGATTAATCATAAAATTCTAATTATAATTTACATAACATGCATGCATATATAACAACACGTTCAAAATATGATACATATAATAATCCATCCATCCCAATTTATTTTTGCAGCAATTTTTCCTGTCTTGTAAATATTTTGAACTCTCAACATTCACTTCTCATGTGACATGTTATCTCCCAGTTAACTATAAGATCAATGGGATCACTTGACTTTTTTAAAATTATTGTAGTTTATAGTGAGTTTTACGTAGTTTAATATTTCAAAATATATTTTTAAAAATTCAAAAAAAATAACAACTTAAAGATTCCACATGTGAAATTCACGATCAAAATTATTAGCGATAATTTCTTGAAATTGAACGGTGCACATAAATTGAGACAGGGTAAAAGTATATATAATTAAAATCATATACACTAAACTAGTAATCAAGAAGTCATTTGTGTAAATTTGTTGGACTCATTTGTATAAATTTGTACCCTGAAATGATATCGTTTGACTATTTTTTTGTATAATTAATTAGCAAGTGTATGAACTTTCATATAGTTTAAAGGCTAATTAAGACTATTGATCATAATTCAGAAGGATATAAATAAAATATGTCAAATTTAAGGAGGTCTTTAGTATTCTGCCTTATAACTATTAATATATCTACGTGTGTCTAAACTTTTTTCGTATCGTTTATTCATTTTGGTCGATTAATTTCACAGGCTCAAAGGCGTCAGGAAGCAGCAGCACCTCTGATGGAAGTTCTCTGAAGGTTCCAGTTCGAGCTGCTGTTGGAATCGTTCTTTTCATGGCTTCCTACGTTTTCATGATTTGAAGTTTATAAATTTTAACGTCGGAGTATCATAGTACTAAATAAAAGTAGCATTATGATATGTTACATGTTATATTGGGGCGTGGTTTATTAGTGTTTGTCTTTAAGTTTGTTGTGTGTCTGTTCCTTTTTTATTATTTGTTTCTCTATATATTGCACCAGTATTTGTGATGCAGTTTTAACTTTATGTCTAAGCGTTTCTTTCAAATTAAATACAGAGAAAATTGTTTCACGTTTTGCCAGTTCTATAATTAAGCATTGATTATATTTTATTTTATATATATATGAATGGATGAATTGCACAATCAAGAAGATCTTCCTCCATTTTGATAATGAATTATATTTATCAAGGGTATTCTCTTCGTTTCAATTTATGTGGTATTGTTTAATTGGGTGCAAAATATAATAAATAACGGAAGACTTATTGTCTTTATTAAAATCACTTTAGAGCTTATTTTTAGTTGACTTTTCTTCACAATAAACTATTAACTCGAACTCAATAAGACTAGAATGGGAATAATGCATGTCATTAAATAGTTGTCAAATAACTTGCAGAAATCCCACTAGTTTAGGTATTAATTACTTAGTAACACGTTAGTTTACAATATTACAAATCTTATCAAAATTTGGTGTGTCCAGATACGTTCAGATACATGTATCTCGGGATACATATGGATCAAAATTAGGTGTACTTTGTTCTAGATACATTATATCCAAGTGGATTCGCATGTATCTCGAAAACATAGACAAATCTCGATCGCCTCCCTCCCATCTCGCTCGCTACTCTCATATCTCACTCGCGTATCTAGTATCACATATATATGTGAATCACACCATATACATGTATCTAGTGTGTATCTAGGATGATTCTGATAGAAACCAAAGTTTTTTACTGGATAATAGCAACAAAGGATATAAAGAGAGACACAAGTATCTCGTAGAACAATAGAAAAAACAAAGAGAGACAAGTATCTTGTATCTCTTAGACCAATTCCTTTTCTGCATATAAAAGATATGTTACCACATGTTTACTTATTACTAGATCTCTTATATTATGATAGATAACTATAACTACTTCATAAATATTTAGGATAATGATAGGTAACTTCTAGTAACCATAAAGAACTGCCAAATAACTACTAATAACGGTAAGAAACCGCTCTATGCTCCATCGGTGAAACCTCCAGGAATTTAAGAAACCGCTCTATGCTCCATAGGTGAAACCTCCAAGAATTTGAGAAGATGCAAATCATTATCTTTTTCTATCTTTCTTCGCTTCTTCCTCCTTGAATAAGTATGGAAGATAGGTGTCTTACCAGATTCACATGTATCTGTGATACATAGACAAATCTTGTTCGCCTCTCTCCCTATTTCAGTGTATCAGTTAGCAAAAAAAACTTGTATCTAGGTGTATCTGACTTGAAATTATTAATTAGTCAGATAAAATGTAATTACTTCAAATTATAGGGAGAATTAATAAATATATTAGAAATATTTGTATAGTTAGATACTTTCTCATTCTTTTTACAACGACTAAAAAGATGTCACATAAATTAGAACAAATCCAGATTAGTCCACGGCCCACTTAGAACTGGATCGAACTACTAGTATTTGGACATGAAAGCCCTTCAAAATGATTGATCTGGGTCGGGCCAGGTTCAGTTGGGCCAGCTAATTTGAACAGCTCTAAATTTCTTAAGGAACAGTCAACGTGATTTTGAACTTTTGTCTTCGCTTAATATTTTTTTTTTAAAAATATAATCATAACGTGAATAAAATCGTTGAACAGAACCCTTTTTGTTCATTAGACATTAGTTTTAGTTGTAATGTGCTCTTAAGTTAGTTCTGCCTACGAGGCAGGGGCGGAACTATCCTAGCGCAAGGGGTGTTAGCGACACCCCTTCGTCGGCAAATAACGTTATATATATAGGTCAAAATTTGATTTAATGAATATATATACTATTCTTTATAGCAATATTTATTTTTTTACTTTATATTTTGACACCCTTTAATAAATAATAATAAAAATCTCGAAGGTAGGAGTTCCGATCATTTTAATAAGTCACATAGATATAAAATAGTGTAACTTCTTGTTTATTGGTTATGACTATGACTTTTCAATTATATCGACCGAGTTAATTTATTTGTAAATTAATTATGATCAAAGTCATTTTTTACATTAATTTAGCAATACACATTTTCTATTAAAAAAGTATAGAATATTATTTTATGGATTATAAGAATTGACTCTTTATAAATTAAAGGGAACAAGTTGTGAACAATTGAATAATACAAGTAAGTTTTTTCAATACATTACAACTTTTATCTAGAATGAGTATTACCAAATCTTACTCATGTCATAATTTGTTAACAATTGAACACATGCAACTTTTACCAATAAGGCAAAATTTGTGATCAATTGAGCAAATTTACTACCTCAAAGGCTCAAACTAATTAAAATATCCCAAACTTTTGCTTTATTGGAAAAACTAATTTTAGAGAAAATTTTAGAAATAGCAAATATAATAGACATAACAAGGCTTTATAGCTATAGTTGTTGGGTTCGAAAGTGAATATGGCGTCATGCGGAAGCTTACAATTGCAAATCATTGAGATGGTAAATTAGATGACAGAAAAAACTATTCTAAAAGACATAATATTATTAGAGTTTGGTCAAACGACCTACATATTAAAAACTAATAAAAAGAAAATATTAAAATTGTTGAGGGAAAGTCTCCCCATAAACTAAACTCTTTATTGACTACATTGTGGATACTATTGTATTCTGCTATTACAATAAGGATCTTCAATTTATAGATCTCCAAACGTTTCCTCTAAGGAAAGAATAAACCAAATATATTTTTCTTTCATGAAAAGTAAAAACATATATGGTAATGTTTTGTCTTTTCTTTTAGGAAAAAATAAATTTCAAATAAGGTATGAAAATCGGGACAAAACCCTAACAATAGTTTCGATACTTGCACTCCATAACTATAGTTCGTTTGCTATGGAGACTGCAGTTGTATATTTCTATCCGTTTGTATATTTCAGTTGCGAATATACAAATAGTGTAAGTATATACAAATTCTGTATATATACATTTAGGAATTTTTTAGAATTATGTTTGTATATTTCACTTGCCAATATACAAACAAGGTAATTTATTATGAATTTTTCATAAATTGTATTCAAATAGTTAGGGTAAGCATATACAAAATTCTGAATTTATACAATCAGGAACCGAATTATACAAATTCTGGATATATACATATTAGGCAAATTATACAAATCAACTGAATTATACAAATCAAACAAATAGCAAAATTAGATGAAACTGTAGCTGCGAATTAGAATTTCCCTAAACAGTAGCTATAGCATTTAATATGATTTAGATGCTTGCTATTCTGCACAATTTTCCCTTCAGAATTTTTTATCAAGTGAGGTCGAAAATTCAAAATCACCCTTTTGGTCTATGGAGGCCATTCCCGTAAATTACTCAAATTTCTTTAACAATTTTCTCCATAAAAGAAAACTTTGAAATGGAAAGAGTAGAATTCTAGAAGTTTTTCAGAGCAAGTTTCATTCCATGATTTTTCCACAAGTTTGACCAACATATATTACTATTTACGTACACTTTGTTATTCTAATATATATGAACCTTCTGTGTAAGTTCTAGAAAGTTTTCAAATTTTGAACAACTTAAGAATTATCAATGGATTGCGGTAAGATAGTTGGGATTCCTTCAATCTTAATTAGAAGTTTCAAGTTCAAATCTTGAGAATAAAAAAATAATCTTGTTTGGAGCGTCATCTCCATAAATAAGCTCAACAATATACGTTCAAATTTAATCGAGCCTAAATATAAATACAGGACATCAGGTGGAAAATTAAATAAGAAAAAAACAGCTTGAGCCTGAGGCTTTTTCTGTTTTTGTGACTAGTCATATAATGGCACAATTGGTTAGCATTAGTTGGTCACCTACACAACTAACCACTTTTTCCCAAATCTACCTAATTCTTATGTAAACTAGTATGACAATAATATAATACTAAACAATGTCAAATTGTTACTATTTGTTTATTGTCACCAATTTTAAAAAAACATCTTCTTTTGACTCTCCCTACCCAACTTTTTTCCTATATAAACAAACACAACATTTCTTATTCTAACAACATTTATATTATCAAACTTCAATCAAAAAAAAAAAATCTCATCATATCAAATGGCAAATCAACAAACCAGGATGAGTTTTTTCACGATTGTATTCGCGATGATCTGTTCTGGGGTTGTTGCTCAATCGAGCAACGACTGCACGAACGTGTTGATTAGTATGACACCTTGCTTGAACTATATTACTGGCAACTCCTCTGTTCCAACTTCAGGTTGTTGCACTCAACTTGCCACAGTGGTTAACAACAATCCAAGTTGTTTGTGTCAAGTCCTAAATGGTGGTGCCTCTAATTTAGGGCTAAATATTAACCAAACTCAGGCTTTGGCACTTCCTACTGCTTGTAATGTACAAACTCCACCTCTTAGCCAATGCAATGGTAAGAAGTGAAAATCAACCCTCTCGTCAATAGCCTTAATGTGTTCGTGTATCAAGTCATTAGTAGTCTTGATGTGTTTATATATCATGTCTTCGATGCCTAATCGATGATTTATTTCATGTTGTTGATATTGTTGGAAACTTTGTTGCCCTCATCATCCTAAAATCACTTTAGAGGTGAATCTAGGTTATAGGGTGAGTGGATTCAAATAGAGTTTGATAAAAACATACACTTTTTCCTCTCTCGGTGACTTGAACCTGCAACCTTAGGATTTTAGTTTCGTTTTATAAATCGTATTCCATGAATGTGTTTTATAAAGTGTATTCAAATAGGGCTACTTCCAAAATTTTGCCATAATGATATTTTATTTGCTTGACCACTACATCAACAAAAGCTTAAATAAGATACATTTCTATCGCTAGACCAAGAGGTTACTTTGTTATTAGGTTTTCAATGAATAGTTTTTATATATTTAATTGTTTTTCAATATAAATATAGGGTTTATGAAAATCCGCACCTGATACCCTAGATCCGCCCCCTGGACTTAATATCAATTGATCAATCACCTAAATCTCAATTGTATATTATTATGATTTTGTATTCATTTTGTCACCAAAATTTAGATCCTTCACTAACATCAGTTATTTTGGAACAGCTAATTCACCAAATGGCTCTCCTACAGGATCACCAACTACTGATGGTTCAGGTAAATTATACAAGTATCAATTTATGTGTCGTACTTTTCTTTAGTTTAGAATTTTCACTACATAATGTTTATGGTTTGTTTTAGATCACGAATTCTTAAATTTCGTGCTTAACACTATACGAATGTGTAACAGGACGTGGATCTAACGGAGTTCCATCACCACAAGATGGTTCAAATGATGCAACTTCAACTAAAATGGCAGCTCCTCTGTTCTTCTTCCTTCTCTTTGTTGCTTCAACATTCACCGCGGCCTGAGATTTCAGCTACGACTTTCATGAATAACGGAATTGCTCTGTTCATAGATTCATATTCGCGTATCGATTACCAGCTTATTTCATATGATCTACAGTCATTTTCTTGATGGAGATTATTGTCTTTTCTTATTCTTTTATGTTCACACATGATATAATAAAGTTTTGTATTGTATTTGGATATTTCAATTTGGTTAATTGATATATAGATTACCTAATCTAAAAGCATTAACAAGAGTTAGAAATAAAACAAATTTTGTATTTAAATGAAAGAAATTATAAAGATACATGTTTTAATTTATCAACTTGTTCCAAATAATCCAAAGACTTGTTCCAAATAATCCAAAGTTTCGTTCAAAGTTCCTTTTAGTATCGCGAAAATTTATTTTTCCTGAATGGCTTTTCCGCTCCTCACAGCTGCTATTTCCACACCTCGGGATATCTAGAGCCAAATTGTCTAACGGATCGGTGGATAAAAGACTAAACATTACCATATCTCTTGGTTCCCCATAATGAAGATAATATTTCCTCACAACACCTTCTTTTGTAAAACCAGCCTTCTCCAACACCCTTTGTGATGCTGGATTTTCAATATCCACCACACCCTCAAGCCTGGCCAAATGTGGCCATTCTACGAAGATGGTGGACGCCACCATCTTCACAACCTTGGTGGCAATCCCTTTGCCCCAATACTTTGATGTTAACTCGTATCCAATTTCGGCCCTGCACATATACCATTCTTGATCCAAAGGGGACACACAAATAGAACCAATTACCTTGCCATTTAAACAAATTGCTCTAGTCCATGGATGTGTTATAACAAAATCCACTATGTATTGCATCGCGTCTTCTTTGGATCCAAAAGGGTCACAAGAATAGAACATACTAACATTGTCATCCGCGTAACATTCCATAAAATCATCAACATCGGTGAGGTCCAATAGACGAAGACTTATGTCTGAATCTGAATAATCATCTGCTGCAACAACGTCTTCTTTGCATTCAAAAGTGTCACAAGACATACTAACATTGTCATACGCATAAAATTCCATAAAACCATCAACACCGGTAAGGTCCAATACACGAAGACTCATGTCTGAATCTGAATAATAATCTACAACAACAACATCTTCGTTGTTACTCAATTTCAACACCTCCTCGAATTTCATTGACAATTCTTCAGATCCCATTGCCTCAAGATGAATTTTTTACTTAAACACGACAAAGTTGTGAAGGAAAATAATTTATTCAGAATTCTCCTTAGCGCAAAACATATATATTTGCTAGAAAACTAATTCAATATATAATTATTATTTTTTACTACAAATCCTATTTAGATATGAATTAGAAAAACTATAAAATATCAAATCCTAAACAATTTTGGTTTTCTATGGCTTTTGAATTAGTGTTCCAACAAGCTGGCCTTTCAAATAACTCATAAAGGGATAATAAAGAATCTTCGAGGAAATTACTTTTGGTGTTAGGAATCGGAGAATCTCAATATTTTTTAGTAGATATTAATATATTATGGACTTATGGTATAACAGTGGCAACTTGTTACAATTTGTATAATATTGTATAATGATATATGATGTTGTATATATAATATAATATATAGAATTATACATACTAGAGTACTCCACTATGGCCAACTTGAGATTCTGGAGAGGATGGTATATACGCAATTACATAGACTGTTTCTTATAAATCCTCGGCTCGAGTAATTTGTTGATCAGCAGATATAAGACAAAACATAACAATATCCTTTGGTTTCCCCTTAACAAGATAGTACTTCCTCAAAACACCTTCCTTAATAAATCCAGCCTTTTCCAACACCCTTTGTGATCCTACATTATCAACAGCCACAACACCTTCAAGCCTGGCCAAGTGTGGCCATTCTGCGAAGATGGTGGACGCCACCATCTTCACCGCGTTGGTGGCAATCCCTTTGCCCCAATACTTTGATGATATCTCGTATCCAATTTCACCCCTGCATCTATCACTTCCATAAAATGGTGATACAGAAATTGAACCAATTGGCTTGTCATTTAAGCATATTGCCCTGTACCATGGATGTGGTATAACAACATCAGCAATGTGTTGCAACGCGTCTTCTTTGGATATGAAAGTAGTGTCACGAGAAAAGAAGTTATTAACGTTGTCATCGGTAAACCATTCCATAAAATCATCAACATCGGTTAGATCCAATAGACGGAGACTTATTATGTCTGATTGATCATCTTTTTTGTTACTCGATTTCAACATCTCCTCGATTTTCATTGGCAACTCTTCGTTATGATCAGTACAAGGTAAATCAGATTCCATAGCCAAAAAACACTGAAGTTCTCTTGGTTTTATTATGTGTTAGAAATTATAGTTTTAGGGAAGTGAAACTTTATATTAACTTAACATGAAGGATAAAGAATGTTTCAAGGAAATTGCTAGGTCTTTACTTTTTCTATAACTTTGTCACTAAGGAATGGAACTATCATGGGTCACTTTCTTAGCAACCTCACTTGACTGCTTTTCTTGGAGAATCCATCACAAGTACTAAATTAATCAAGATGTTGTTTTTACTGCAATATCTTATTACTCGTGTCCTTCACGTCTTACTTTCCTATTTAGTCTGTTTCTTTCCTTTTTTTCAACTTTCATATGACATGTTTAAGACCATAAGATTAAAAGACATTTTCATACAATCTACCTATTTTTAATTTAAGATTACAAGATTCAAAAGTTCTTTAAATCATTCATTCTTGAGATCTTATTTAGGAAAATCTTATTAAATATTTTGAATTATCAATTATTGGGACTTATAGTACCTTCTTTTCTTTTTTTTACGTAGTTAACAAATATGTAAATTTCATTTAAAATTTTTATAAACAGATATATTAGTTTGACTTCAACTGACTACTAAACTCTTTAATTTTGAGGATGTATAGTTAGATATCTGATTAACTCGTCTATATTGTTCGATTAAACATTCTAACTTATATCTGAAAACCTTTTAACTTTATATGTCACGTCAAAAATCAAGTATCCATGAGACACCACAAAAAACGAGTTAAAATATATCTAAATGTATTTTTCTCAAAATTAAAATATTTATTTATCATAAATTAATATATATATATATATATATATATATATATATATTGTATGCCTCGAATGAATTCTACACCATATAAATTTAAAAATGAAATCAAGTAGATATTTACTGTCTTTATGACTTGGTCACCAAGGAATGGAACTATCACGAGCCATTTGCAGCCAATAAAAGTGAGCAATAATTTAATAGAACGCCTCACTTGACTACTTTCCAACTTTTTCTTGAAAAATCCATCACAAGTGCATAAAAGTTAGGATATTATTCTCAGTTCAACGTTAGAAACTTAATTGGTAAAGTTATTATAATGTAATGAGGAGATTATATATTTAAGTCGTAAAAATATTTTTTATAAAAAATACAAAATTTCACACATAGCAAAAACTTAATGCACAGAACTATTTCTTTATTCTTTACCTTAAATTAAATATTTGCATAGCCTCATAATATTTAACTAACTTACATATAAATATTATTTTTACTTACTTACTTACTGAACATCAAAAAATAAATAAATAATTTACTTATTTTCCACATAACATCACCAGGGATGAGGAATATCGACCGACACTACTTCATTAGTATTATATATAAAATATAAGAATCTGAAAATAAGTTGTATTAAACGGAATTAAATATAATAATAAGTTGTACTTGTTATGATTTGAATAGTTTTTATTAATATAATGTTATAATATCAATTATTTATTGGACAGCATCACATGCCTTATGTATTATGGTCCAAAACTGACTGAACTAAGACTTATACAAGTTCAATTAAATGGACAACTCAAGAATCTCTCTCAGGCCATTCAATATTTCTGATGCTAATAACCTCTTTAACTGGGCTAGCGACGAAAACGTTACATATTATCTAAGATGGAACACAATCACATCAATTGAAGCAGCAAGAAATTACATCAAACAAGTTGTTATTCCACATCCATGGCGTCAATCCATTTGTTTGGATGATCGTTCAATCGGATACGTATCAGTTAAGACAGAATCAGGGAGTGATCAAAATCATAGAGCTCACATTGGATATGCAATTGGTTCTGATTATTGGGGACAAGGAATTGTTACTAAGGCATTAAAAATGGCTATACCAATTGTGTTCAATGATTTTCCTAATTTGGTGAGGGTAGAAGCATTGGTGGAACATGAAAATATAGGTGTTAGAAAAAGTTGGTTTCAAAAAAGAAGGATTTTTAAGGAAGTATGGTTTTAATAAAGGTGAAATTAGAGATATGTTTATCTATAGCTTCTTATCAACTGATCAAATTTTGTGAGAAAAAGAGGAAATTATGCTCTATGTCTATTGGGACGGAGCTATAGTTCTGCTTATGGATTCAGCAAAATCTAGGCGCTTTGGTCCAAACTTAGTATGTTTGTTAAAAGATGTACTTCATATATAAATAAATTAACAAAAATCAGTAAGTTGTTTTTTCAAGAATTCAGAAGGGCCAATTCAAAATTTGAATTTGTCTCTGCTTTGGCTATATCTAATCAACAAAGTTAAGGTGAAGAGACGAACAATTTTTGTATGAGTTTAATTTCTATGAACTGACATCATATAGATATTTATGACTATCGGGCCAAATTGACCTGCAGCAATAGATAATCCTTTACTAGCAAGTATGATACAAAATATAACTCGGAGACGTGGAACAAAATTTCGTTTTGTTTGCATCAAGCTTTTGAGGAGCCCATTCAGGCTTATTCAACAGAAAATAAGAGCTTTAATTTCAAGTTTTCAACCCATCGAGATAAGAACACGAAAAAGAGGGATTTCTATCGTTTGTGGATCACCTAGGATAAACATAGCCATTCGTTAAAAGGGAGTATTCTATAGTTGTAGTAGATTAATACACGATCTGTATAAGAATCAATTACTTCCGAACTGTAAAATACTTGCACAAATAGCTATATCAAATAGAAATTGTCCTTATATAATTTCAAACGAACTCATAAAGAAAGTTGATTGGAAAAATTCAGAAAAATAGAGTAATAACATATTATATCCAATTCATACGAATGCTCAAAAGCTATTATCACAGATACTATCTGTGCATATAACTTAAACGCTTTTAATGGTAAACTAAAGTAACTAAGATAGTTGAGCATCTGTATTTAAAAGGCTAAACATCACAAAATCTCTTGTTATCCCATCCTTTATCATATACTTTCTTAGAACTCCTTTCATAAAGCCAACTTTTTCCAACACCCTTTGTGACCCTTTATTTTCCATATCAGCCATAGCTTCAAGTCTTGGCAAAAATGGCCACTCTTAAGAAAATCTTAGAAACAACCATTTTAATTGCTATTATAACAATCCCTTTGCCCCAATATTTTTAAGCCAAGGCATATGCAAGATCTGCTCTGCATTCATCCAAACCAGAATTTGGACTCACATTAATGAATCCAATAGCCTTTTTATTCATACTGATTACTCTGAACCATGGTTTGGGAGTGGTTATATATTTGCTAAATTTGAAATAGTTGTTATATTTGCGAATGTAAGCTTCCGCTGTGCAAAAACGGTTGACTTCATCTTCTCTTGACCATTCATTGAAATCTTCCATATCTGATTTTTTTTCATTGGCCTTGACGTGATTTCAATGGATTCTCCATCTATTTCTATTGGTATTTTCCAAGATTTCTCTGCACGGAAAAACTGTGTCAAAGTTAAATAACGTCACATAAATTGAAACGAAGGAAGTATTTGAATTTTCATCATAGTCTACATAATACATTAATCGAGTTTAACTATCTGGTATCTGAAATTAACTTACGCGATTAATACGAATTCAGATTCATAAACCCCCAAGAAAATATGCCAATTCATGATTTGTACATTATGATTCAAGTTTGTAATTCTACTACGGGACATTAGATTTAGTAGGCTCACGCGAAATCTATAGTTTGTACATGTTTAATGAGTTTTTAATAAAAAAAATTCAAAATTCCCAGATTTTATAGATAGGCCAAAGGAGAATAGAGAGGCGCTATGCCTGACCTCTGTAATACAAAAACTAGGAATGAAGAACTCGTCTTTACACTCTAGCTTATCAAAGAATAAAAAGGGAAAGAGGAGGGCTACGAAGTTCTAAAACAAAGAACTTCTAGCTATAAAAGCTGTAGGAGTTCACAGGTTCAAACTAAGAAAACAAGATCTCTCGCAAAAATATAAAGTAAAGATTTATGGAAGTTAGTAGTGACTTTCTTTGAAGGAAATTCATTACTCATACTAATCTTGTGATATTACCTAAGAAGAATGATATTCAGTCCTTTTCTGATCTAAGACCTATCAGCCTGAGTAATTTTGTCAACAAGGTGATCTCTAGAGTTGTGCATGATAAATTAAAGATGGTGTTACCAAGGCTAATTTCTTCTAATCAATCAGGGTTTGTGAAGGGGGGGGGGGGTAATCATTGAGAATGTATTACTCACTCAGGAGATTGTTACAGATATTACTAAGAGGGGAAAACCAACAAATACAATTATTAAGCTTGATATGACTAAGGCTTATGACAGAGTCTCTTGATTTTACTTGATGAAAGTACTTAGGAAGAAGGGATTCTCTGAAGAATTTCTGGATATCATCTAGAGGCTTATAGCTAATAATTGGTATTTAATCCTAATAAATGGACAGACACATGAATTCTTTCATTCCACGAGGGGAGTGAAACAAGGAAACCCTTTGTCTCCGGCTTTGTTTATTCTTAGTGCTGAGGTTCTCACTAGAGCTTTGAATTCCTTATTTGATGATGTACAATATGTGGGTTACGGCATGCCTAAATGGAGTACAAATTTAAATCATCTGGCTTACAGCTCATGAAAGGTCTCTCAAAAAGAAAATGAAGGCGTTGAGTAGGTATGAAACACAATCTGGTCAGTTGATTAATGAAGGAAAAAGTGTCTGGTATATGCATCAAAACACTAGTGCCCAACTAGGTGTTTTAATTGATAATTGTACGGATATTTCAAGAGGTCAATTTCCTTTTACCTACTTAGGGTGTCCTATCACTCATGGCAAAAAGAGAAAGAAGGATTATGCAGAACTCATCAAGAAGGTCAAAGATAAATTGCAAACATGGAAAGGAAAAATGCTTTCTTTTGGTGGCAAAGCCACCTTGACTAATAGTGTACTACAAAGCATTCTTATCCACATCTTATGGACAATTGTTCCCCCTATGTGTGTGATAAATGAGTTACACAAGATTTTTTCCGACTTCTTCGGGAACAACAAAGAAACAGGAAATAGTAAACACTGGTTTACTTGGCTAAGTGTTTGTTTGCCTAAAGAAGAAAAGGGTTTGGGTTTCAAATATTTGTTTGATGTCTCCACGGCAATGTTTGCAAAATTATGGTGGAAATTCAGAACTAGTAATTCTATTTAGGCAAGTTTTATGTGGAACAAATACTGTAAGAAAGAAGTTACCATTCTGGTAAATTGAAAAGGGGGTTCACAGGTGTGGAAGAAGATGTTGGAGAATCGGGATATCTTAGAGAAGAATCTATGGTGGGAACCAAGAGGTAGCTCTACTAACATTTGGTATGAAAATTGGACCAAGCTTGGTCATTTACATCAAGACCCCGAGTGTCAGATTAGACATGAAATGGAGGGCCTATCAGAGGTTATGAATAAAGAAGGTTGGGACTTTGAAAAGCTACAACAATTATTGCCTGGGAGAATTGTTAATCACATTCAGGAACAATTGGGAAATTTTGTTCACAGTAATCTATGTGACAGACCATGGTGGTTACTCAATAGCACAGGTAAGTTCAAAGTCAGCACTGCTTGGGATCTGCTGAGAGACAAAAAAGGAAGAAGATCTCCAGTTTAAACTTATTTGGGTGAAAGGTTTGCCATTTAAAATGGGTTTTTTAACTTGGAGAATTTGGGGGAACAAACTACCGGTGGCATCAATTGTGGCAAAATGGGACAACACTGTAAATACCGATTGTTTATGTTGTACAGTTCCTTCTGCTGAAACTGTACAACACTTGTTTTTAACAGGTGAAATGGCTAAAATGGTTTGGAATTATTTCTCAAATGTTGCTGGTCTACAGGTCCATGGGTTCAATTAAAACAAACAGTGCAGAAGTGGAGGAATGCAGCTGGAAATGAAAAGAGTAAATCTGTTATGGCGGTTCCTCCTATAATTATTTTTTGGTTTTTATGGAAAAGAAGACATATCATTCTTCATGGTGGTCGATGTCCCTATGAAAAGGTCATTTCTGATATAAATGACACTATTCATAAGTTCATCTCGACTACTTTTCCTTTTTTCCAAAATTTCTCAAGGAATTGGCCTCAAATGGTAGAAGTACTGGAAAATTGGAGGCCAAGCTATAGTCATAGAATCGTGAAATGGAGTCCCCCCCCCCCCTTCTGGTTGGTGCATCAAAGGGTAACCCTGGCCCTAGTTCGGTTTCTTTCTATGTGAGAAATAGTGAAGGAGATATTATAGGGGTAAAGGGAAAGGGACTGCCAGAGTCTACTAATTTAGTTGCAGAAGTTGTTGCAATTAAAGAAGGCATCCAATATTGTATTGATAGAAATCGGATCCCTGTAATAGTAGAAACTGATTCGCTCACTATGCAAAACATCCTGGAGGAAAATTGGGAGGTACCTTGGAGTGTTGTTATGGAGGTTGAGGCAATAAATAAAGAGAATGAGAGAAGAAGTCCCTATTCAAATAAAGCACACTCTAAGGGAAGGCAATTTCCTGGCTGATTTTTTTGCAGGGACTTTTATGGTGAATAATTTTCAAGATATGCCTGTTGCAGCAAAGAAGTTGGATAAGTTAAGTATGCCTCATTTGAGGCTTACTCAACTTTTCAACAAATAGCTTCTAATTTTGAGTAATGAATCACTTTCTTGGCTCTGGGTTAAAGCATGAGAAGGTATCTTACCTAATGTATTGCCTGAAATGATTTCAAACAGTCTCTTGGTGAGAGTTTAAGGTGTACAATGGGAAGAGACTACGGCATAAGCAGTTAGGTGAAGTTATACTTTAATGTTTTAAAAGAGCAAGTTTCTAATCTCTTATTCAAGAGTCATTATTGACATCTCCTCGTCTTTGATATTTTACTAAACATAGAACCTGATTTCTCTCATTGATGTGTGGTATTAATCTCTATGAGATTCACCCTATCATGAGAATGGTAAGTGGATTATTTAGGGACTGGATTGTCGATTAATTTCTTGATAAACTGGTGGGTTTATATTTAAGTAGCCTTTTGAGTTTCCTTTTTGATAAGTGGTATTAGCCGCTTTGAGACTCAGCCTATCGGAGATGATCAATAGGAAAAGATTTAAAAGTCTACTATCTACTAAGTTTCTAAAAGAATCTATGGATCTAAAAAAGTTGTTCAATCTACTACCAATTCACGTTGCTACTACTTTGGCGATTTAGAGAGCAAGGAGGCACAAATCATCAATGGTGAAAGGAAATGGAAACGGTGAAGAGAATGAATTTCCCAAAGATGAAGATAATGAAAACTTACCGGAGAAGACGACATGGAGCTTTGCCGGAGCAGATTGCTTTCCAGATGCCGTGAGAATGCTTTGTCTACTCCGCCTTCTCATTTGATTTTTCTTAGCTTCTTTGGGCTCTTTTATTCTTTGTACTTAATATTATTTTATAATAAATGGGCTCCAAGCCCACATTTAATTATAAAATAAAAATACTCTATGTAGTCTAGCCCAACATTGGATATCAAAGTAAAGACGACATACAATGCTCTATATATTTAGTCTAGCCCATCTTTAGATACTGCGCATAACAGGATCTTTGTGATCGAAATGATTTTGGGATTAACTCGATCTCAAAAGCTATATCATTAAAGTGAGAATTTTTTAAGACTATATAAAATGACCAAATCACCTATTGAAATCAATGTGGAAAATCTGAAACTCCTCGCATAACTAGGCTTGTTACAGCATGAACAATATAGCATGAATTTTAAATAGAAATATGTCTAATTTAATCCCAAAAAATTAGCCTATAAAATAAAGATAGTACAAAATAATATAAGCTAATGTTCGGCTCAAGTTCCCAAATATTCTTGGCAAATAATATTTGGGTCAAGTTTTTGGTGAAATTACACCATGTATTGGGCCCCAAGTTTTCCCAAGAATATTTGACTATTTCAAAAAATATGATTTATATCCATAAGTTCTAAAAGCTATTAAAATTCCATAAATTTGTATTATCATTTTATAATGAATATGTTCCGTTAAAAAATAACCTTATAATATAATTGACAACAATCAACAATAACGAAATAACAACATAGGCAAGACAATACATTAATCGCATACTCAAACTTGTCACTGATTCGGTTATAATTATAATTCATTAAACACAAATTGTTCTTTTTTTCTCAATTTTGTCACTTAAATTAGAACTCAAACTTTTTCAGAGGAGGTAGTAACAAATATTATGGGTATTTCTTATAAAATATAAAAGTTTGAGGTACTTTTTGAATTTTTTTAAATTCCCAAATATTTGAACTTGGCTCAAATACTAGTTTTTTCTAGTACTTGGGATACTTAGTAAATATATTTGTCAAGTTATATAACCAAACACCACTTTTCAAGTTTTTTTCAATTATTCTTGGGGTCAAACAGGTCCTAAATAGACCAAATCATATGTTGGGGACCAATGTGAAAAATTCTGACATATTTTCTCTCAATTTTTTCTTTTGAAAAGAAAAAGGTACTTATAAATTTTTTTAGATGTGGGTCAAAAAAATCTGGTCAACATCACACTGGGCCAATAAATTGAGTGGGCATCACATTAATTTCTTTTATAATGATAAATAACACAAAAATGATGTAACAGAAGAAAAGTTTGTGAGAGGAAAAATAGGAAAAAATAATAATTGGTCATTCGAAAAAAAAAAATTAACGTGGAATGAGACCTAACTTTTGCCCTTTTTACTGTGTATTGATGCTTCTTCAATTTGTATATTGTTTTATTATTGTCTATGAGATTATATTTTTTGCTAAGTAAAATTAACTTTGGTCATAATTCAGGACTCTAGAAAAAAAAATAGTAGTAATAACTTTAAAACCTCAGGGTCAAATAGTCCAAATTTTTCTTATTTTTTTATATTTCATACTCAAAATTTGACTAAATTTGAATTTGCGCTAAAAGTCTCACATTGGAGTTAAGCGCTCCCTAATTTGAAGTAGAGAGTATCCCCACAAATAACAGGCGGTGTTGTTATGGATTTAGTATGATTCAATAGACTAAAGTTATATTCTCAATTTATAATAGAAAACTATTAATATTAATATAAATATATACTTTATTCAAAAAATAAATAAATTATAATTCATAATCGATATGATTATCATAATGTCTGTCTAATTAAAACTTTGATACATGATTTATTGAAAAATATCTAAACAAAATCAAAATAAAGATAAAGATCCGTCATGTCAATCAAGCGATGGAGAATTATTCCAAACGGGATGTGGATATACCGAATTCCTCTCCTCCTTCTCTAATCTAATAATAATAGGTAATTTTAAGGGGTTAATTATAATACGATATTAATTTTAATCAATTAAGAGTTGTTGAGAAGTGACAAAGAACCTAACCTTATATAATTCAGAGTGATGACCCAATGGCCTCTCCAATTAAGTCTCTTAAATTTAATTTAATTCGAAGTGATTTTTCAAGTCTAATAAGGAATACAATCAGCTTTTTATATAACATCTTTATAAAAATAATATTTCTAAGATTATTAATGGTTTGACCAATCTTTAAGCCAATCCAAACACCCTCTAAGAAATGACTATAAAAGTTAAAGAAAAACTAGAAACCAAAGTAGTTGGGTATGGAGAAAATTATGTTGAGAGCGTCATTTCCTAATGGGCTTTGTAGTACTCGATTTGGATTTAGTCGGGGCCCAATGTGGACTCCAAACACCAAGTGATAAAACAAAACAAAAAAGACAAATAAATGAATAATATCATAACCTCAAAACTTTTTTTTTAGATAATATTTTGAAAAAACTTGTTTGTAATAATATAGTTTGGGAATACTTTAGATAATCTAGATCAATGTATCTAGACCTATTGTTGATAATCTTAGATAATCTAAATCAATGTATTTAGACCTATTGTTTCTAGTTTTTCTTTAACTTTTATAGTCATTTCTTAGAGGGTGTTTGGATTGGCTTAAAGATTGGTCAAACCTACCTTTTAAGTCAGTTTTCACTTCTGAAAATGTTTGACAAATATAAACAATAACTTAAAATAAGTTAGGAAGTGTTTGACAAAGTAAAAGATGACTTAAAATAAGTCAAAAACCAAAAATAGGTCTCCCCCTACTTTTTATTTTTTGACTTAAAAGTCTTTTCTTGACTTTTTATTTTGACTTAAAAATTATTTTTTTAAGCCAATCTAAACAGGCTCTTACTCGACATCGTAGTTATTCATCTAAAATATATGACTCTTTTTAATTTCCCACTTGTTGATACTTTCTCCATCTCAAATTTAATCGTGATTTCTAAAAATAGTTATTCTAAATTATTTATTATTTTAAAATTTAAAACAATAATAATAATTGTACTTAAAGCTTATAAATAACCTTATAGAGTAAATATTTAATGAGTATCAAATGATAAAAAAAGATTCTTCATTTGAGATATAAAAAAATAGGAATGATAATTTGAGACGAAAGAAAGCCTTGTCATTGTCTAACTAATAATTGTACTTTGAGGAAAGTAATTGTGAATATGACTTTGTCTGCTATATAGACAATTGTTTTCCACTCTTTTACGCTTACTCTTCTCTATCTCTCATTTTATTTTATTTTCATTATTTGTATTGTCCTTGAATACAATTAATGGAGGGATTAATCAAAATACTGTTTCAATTTTTATTTATTAACTATAAGATTTTTTTTGAATATTGGGCTTAGTTTGTACTTTTTGTAAACGGAGATAATAAATAAAAGAAAATGCCTAGAAATTTGATAAAAAGCCTCTCTTCCCTAAGTCTCATAAGTTGGTAAGGCAATAAGACCAAAAGAATATTTATTTTTTTATTTTTTAAAATAATTATTTGGTTAAGTTTTTAACTTATGTTAACTTAAGGGGCTAAAATAGCACGTTTACATTAATTAAAAGTTAATTATCCTTAGCTAAATTACATAGGGATTAGAACTGGAATATGACTATAACTTGAGATCAAATTTGCTATTTATCCTTATCTCTAACCTAAATAATTACTTGCTTAAATCATGAAATTAACCGGAGGGATAAATTAAATTAAAGTAGCATTATTATCATCATGGATAGGGGTATGGATAAAAATCGATCCAAATTAAAAAAATCAAACTAAACCAGTTAAATAAACTAAGTTTATTTGGATTTGATTTGGTTTGCTTTAACATTTTTCAAAACCAATAATATTTTGTTTAGTTTTAATTTCGTTTTTAGAAAATCGAACTGATAAATTATATACATATATTTTATAGTTATACATACATAATATATTACAATTTCAAATATCTTATATATATTTTCATCACAATTTAGTTATAGTTTATCTTATGAAACCAAAAACGATCAAGACGAGAACATTTATCTTATTTGTTTCATGTATATGAGTATCTATAGCAATTCTTAGTGGGACTAGGAATGCCACTATCTCTTTTTTGTCTAGACCAAAGTGGTAAATTTTGAACCTTTATTTACAGTAAATGTATTTAGTGTTCGAAGGTTAGTAAATGTATTTAGTGTTCGAAGGTTCTGTAATGCCGGCTATTTTAACTATATTTCCTTATAATGAATTGTTTCTTTTGTTATTGTGGCTGATTAATAACCAAAATGAAATCGATAACAACTAAATTGATAGATATATGTTATATAATTTAAAAACAAAACAATATGGGAACACCCCTAATTATGGACAAGATAAATTGGAGCCACTTATCTTTGAGTTGAAACATATCATTTCTGTTTTACAAAGCTAGCCCCAACAATTATGTTAAGTGGACCAATTGATAGGACATTAAGCATTAAATTAAATAGGGCTTCTTCTGAATTCCATTATTCAACCAAGAAAGTGGTCCCTTTACATAATATATTCTGCTAAAATATAAATATAACCTATCAACGAGGAGGTGGATATAGTATATCCACATTTACTTATAGTTTTAAATTTAAGCCCTGAAAAAAATTATTGTGAAATTAATTTTACATTATGAATTCGGATTAATCGAACTTCTATTCAAGAGAGATTTTATAACTAAAATTTAAAGCACGTTAATTTGTGGTCTTCTAAAAAAATTAAATATTTTATGTATATATTTTTAAAATTAGTATAGTATTATTTGTTAATACATACTCTATGCTACAAGAAAACTAAATGGATCTTAATGGAATGTTAAGTTATTTTTCTTGAGGACTAGAGATTAATTTTCACTTTAAATAATTTATTTTATTTTTTAATGATGCATCTATAATTTAGAAATCGTAGATTCAGTTCTCTCTTTAATATGATACTGAATACCCGGTCAAACAATTTCATATTAAATAAAAAATGAATGCATCATAATTTTCACATAAAATATTTTAAAAAAAAGAATCTGGAAAATTTATTCAATATTCTTTTTATATCAAAATAAGTGATATTTTTATCTTTTTGTTTCAAAATTTCAAAATAGGTGATGTTTCACAAATTAAGAAGACATTGACGAGTTTTTCTTCTATTTTACCCTTTTTAAAATAAATAAAATTTTACATAATAAAAAATCATTAAAAAAATTTCGAACATGCTCAAATTTAAAACATCATTTATTTTAAAACCGAGGAAAATGAAAATACTTCAAATCATAAATAACTCTTGTGGGATCAATGTGCACTTTGCATAAATGATTTTGGACAATGACCAGAACTTAATTACATATCTTAATTACTTTGACCATTTCTTTTATTTTTTGCCATTTGGCATTAATTGCATATATCAATTATCAAGACAATGCAACCTGTTTTAAAAAAAAAAAAAAAATTCTAATCAAATCAAAGGGGTATGGTTGAGTCATCAAATTAAAATGTCTTCAATCTAATTGGGTTGGACTAATTGACAATAGAGTTGGAAAAAATCTAATCACACGGTTGTAGAACATATTCATAAATTTTAGAAAAAAAATGAAAGAGGAATATTGAAACTAATATGTCCACTTTTAATTGTTAAGTTGCGTTTTTCGAAAGTCAATTTGATTAATATTCAAAGTTAAATTAGATTACATTAATTTGATATTTTAAACAAAAAATTTAGATATTTAAAAACTATATGGAAAGTACTATAAATTGCTTTTTGCATATCAATATGATGAAAAAAATACATCGTAAAATGTTAGCCAAAGTTATTATCGTTGTTTCTAAAAAAGAAAACTATGACAATTAAAAGTGGACGGAGATAGTAATACTTTCTCTGAAAATAGTTTAAAGTATATTCGTCGTTTTTTGATTGTTAGATCGTGAAACTAATTTATCAACTTCCTAGGTAGAATAAAACAACACAAAATTTGAGGCATAAATTATTTTGAAATTAACTATGACAATTAAAAGTGGACGGAGATAGTAATACTTTCTCTGAAAATAGTTTAAAGTATATTCGTCGTTTTTTGATTGTTAGATCGTGAAACTAATTTATCAACTTCCT
Organism: Solanum etuberosum; assembly: GCA_029582245.1. NCBI lineage: Eukaryota > Viridiplantae > Streptophyta > Magnoliopsida > Solanales > Solanaceae > Solanum > Solanum etuberosum. Next base: position 365 of record JAJONR010003041.1, on the reverse strand, counting down.
AGGTAGAATAAAACAACACAAAATTTGAGGCATAAATTATTTTGAAATTAACTATGACAATTAAAAGTGGACGGAGATAGTAATACTTTCTCTGAAAATAGTTTAAAGTATATTCGTCGTTTTTTGATTTTTAGATCGTGAAACTAATTTATCAACTTCCTAGGTAGAATAAAACAACACAAAATTTGAGGCATAAATTATTTTGAAATTAACTATGACAATTAAAAGTGGACGGAGATAGTAATACTTTCTCTGAAAATAGTTTAAAGTATATTCGTCGTTTTTTGATTGTTAGATCGTGAAACTAATTTATCAACTTCCTAGGTAGAATAAAACAACACAAAATTTGAGGCATAAATTATTTT
>JAJONR010003040.1:0-96857 GCA_029582245.1 Solanum etuberosum | reverse complement strand
CCAGAGTAATCTCAACTTGGCTTTCCTATGGATGATGGTTTCTTCTTCATGAATCTTCTAATCAGACATTTAAATGATTTGCTCATTTCCAATGTCTGGTTCAGTGTCTCTGATAATGAAAGAAATTGGGATGGTGAAAGAAAGCCTCGAATCCCTAAAATTAATTATCTTTCGGGAAAGTCAGGCAAACATTGGATGACAGTAGTTAAAGATTGTTGGGTGTGTGCTTTAGATGAGGCAGAACATGTCATTAATTCCATCCTTGTCAGAGATAATGCTCTCTCACATCTCATCTTCTCACTTCCAAGGGTCGCTGATAAGATCAAGCTTATCGTGGCAGATGTCGCCAGTTTACAGCTGAAGGATAACAATGGGGATGACGTCCTTGATACCAAGTCTTCCATCAAGCCAATTGAGTCGACCTCATCATCTTCTGCTAAGGTAACAGTAGGTCATGAGGAAGAAGAAGCCCGGATCATTGGCCAGTTCCTTGATGAACATGAATCCGAGCTTGATGTCATTTCGATTGTCGGAATGCCAGGACTTGGTAAAACTACTCTGGCCAACAAAAGTATATAACAATACATTAGTTGCTAGTCATTTCAATGTTCGTGCTTGGTGCACTGTTTCCCAAAAGTATAACAAGTCAAAGGTGCTGCGGGAGATTCTTCAGCAAGTTACTGGCTCTGAAGAAAAAGGAAGTGAGGATGACCTGGCTGAAAAACTACGAAGAGCACTACTCGATAAAAGGTACATCTGATGTGTGGGATATTGTAACAGAGGAGATGTTAATAGCATGTTGTTCAAAGGTTGATAGAGGAAATAGGCTATCAACTGGATAGCATTGTTTTGGAAGATTCTTTAATGGAAGAAATAGGCTCCCTATTTCATTTGAGGTTCTTAAGGATTCGGACTCGAGATGTAAAAGCTATCCCAGTGTCGTGGTTGAATCTCCAGAATCTGGAAACTCTGATCATCAAAACGAGAGTTTCCATCATTGTTTTACTGCCCAGAATATTCAAACTGTCAAAGCTGAAACATGTGAAAATTGACTTTTGTTCTTTCTTTGAAGTGGATGAGGAAGAGGAAATGGATGCGGAAAATATTATGCATCAACCAAAGTTGGAACACTTGACAACTTTATCCAAAGTTGTTATCACAGATCATGAAGCCACGAGTGATGTTCTGGAGAAGTTGCCAAATCTTCAGCACCTTCAGTGCAACATCTTTACAGATTATCCTATACAGGGCGGTTGGTTTCCCAAGCTTGATGTCCTTAATAAACTTGAATCACTCATTGCAGTATACGAAGATGTCAGATACTTTGATTATCCCAAGTTAACAGACCAAATCCGACAAGTACCCAATGAATATTACTTCCCTAACAGGTTGAAAGAGTTATGGTTGTATAGTTTTCCCCTGCTGAGACCTGATTTGTTGTCAGCAATCGCGGCATTGCCTGAGCTTGAAATTCTGGAGATTATCGACTGTAAATTCGTGGAGGAAGAGTGGGACGCAAGTGAGGACATCTATCAAAGTCTTAAGACTCTGTCTTTGCTAATGGTCAACCTTTCAGAATGGCAAGTTGATACGGAAACTTTTCCCAAACTTGAGGAATTAATACTACGACATTGTGACCAGCTTAGGGAGATCCCTTGTGCATTTATGGATATACAGCACTTTAAAGTCCATTCATTTAACTAATAATAAGCGTGAGCTTAGAGATTCAGCCATTGAGATTAAGAAAGAAGTAGCAGCTTTCACAGGAGAGTACAGACTTCAAGTCCATATAGAAGAAGAGGCTGAAGATGAGGCTGAAAAAGAGGTAATTAATTTCTTACATCTTTACTCCTACATACATATATATAATTCATTTAATTTAAATCATATACTTATATAATTTGCAGAATGCCTAAAGGACACAATGATAGAACAACAATGAAGAAAGAAACAACGCAACGCAACGCATGATTTGCAGTCTCATTTCATCTGATTACTGCTTCCAATAAACAAACTTGTTACTGGTTTTTTTCATTGCTGGTACTGGAGATATTTTAATTTAATGTGTTGTGTGTTTTCTTTCCTGTTTTTTGTTAGTTATGAATCTTATTTCGTCTGTAATCTCTCATATATGATTCTAGTTTTTCAATTGGAAGGTTTCAATGACAAATTGTGAATCAATATATGTCCCATTTGGCCTGAATCTGATGAACAGACATCAATGGACAATTCCCCTTCTTTTTTTTTTAAGAACATGAAAAAGGCAACTATCACTATTAATATGGACAGTTAGATGACTACTGCCAACAAGCATTGTGGTGGAGTGGTAGTACTCTTTGATCCTTAATTAGAGCTCTCGCGTTCGAGCCCTACTGGATATAGAGTCGCCTTTTTTAGGGAATGTATTTCTTATCCCCAATGTGAGACTTTCTGAAGTGAATCTAGCGAACAATTATAAACAAGGTTAAAATGGGAGGAAGTTAAAGGTTTGCATAAACTAAAAAACATCACCACTGTCCCAAATCTGTGCTTATGTAATAATATCATATAATTGTACAATAAGATGGTCAACTAAACAAATTTGGGAATGAAAAAGATTCAAAATTGAAAGCTCAAGACAGTCTCAAATATTCACCTCCTGTACAAATAGAGCATTAATGTAATACCACAATTATGAAAATTCTGATACAAAAAAGTAGAATAGAATGCCAAAAAAATAATTAAAAAAAAAGACCATCAGAGTTTCAAATTAAGATCAGGCAATGTTGGATCTGTCCTAGTTTGAGGAGCTACAGCTACAAAATTTATGCTTGAACTTTGCCCTGAATTATACCCCATATTGCCACCAATTCCCTCTATTTGCCTGAAGCTACCGGGCCAGAACACTTCCACTTCATCATCCTCCACGAATACTGGCATCCCGAAATAGCCTTGTTCAAATCTAGCCCCGCTTCTAACTGCATGAATAGGCGTTTCTTGGTGCGAGACGCGTTGGTGTGCGGAAGCATGAGCTTCAACACCAAGAGATCGAAATGCAGCACCGTGAAGGGGCAATGATGCTAAGCTAGCATACCTGTCCGATAACATTCCCATCCGCATTGCTCTCTTAGCTAAAGTCCTCTCCCTCTTATGTGCGTTCTGGTGTCCGCCCAACGCCTGGGAGCTGTAAAACTTGCGCCTGCAGAAATTGCACGAAAAAACTCTGGATAGTGCTGCCGTTGGAGGATGGGGTACTACTTCGTCACTCGCCTCTCCATTGGCTTTCAACTCGGAGTCACTGCTGTTGAATCCAAGAGTCAAGTCAAGAGTAACAGGAACTGATTCCTGCTGAAGATTAAGGTAAGGACCAGGACGAATTTCTTGGACGGATATGTTTGAACCCACTTGGCAGTTGCTGACCTCGGACTCGTCTTCTGATTCAAGATTGAAATTTGGAGGCTTCATGTTGCTTGGAGATAAGTCGGGTACGGATTTAGACTTTGGTAAAACAACAGGGAGTGTTAAATCAATGGATGGTCGTCGTCAATTGGTTCACCTGCATATGTACAACAAAGTACATGAGTTTTTCGAACAAGACAAAATAATCTTTCATGCTGGGATACTTTCAAGATCAATAGACCAATGATGAATATCAATTTATTAAGCTATACATTAATCATTTCCCTCGAATTCTAAACCAAGTCACAGAAACCAAAATGAATAACATCGAAGTATCGGTTTTGATTTGCTTTCCGCTCTGTAGGTACAAGTAACACGATTGGTTTATAACATTACAGAGAAAGAGATTATAACCAAGGGACATCATTTGAGAAGTATCGGACAGGACAAGTTCAGTATACCTCTATGGAAACAGCTTTGAAATTCCAAGATAAGTAAAATAGATACCACACGAACGAGTAGGAATTCTACATTCTCAAATCAGTACCAGTGCATCAAATAAAAGTACATCATTTGTTCACGTACGGGAAAAGATCTACCTGCTTACAACCTTAAACACCAAGCTCATGTTGAACCTTAATTACGACTGGTTGTTATCGTAGTAATGACTCAAAGGTCGGTTAAATCGTGTAGGAAAAAGCTTAGTTCAACAACATAGTGCTAAAAATGGTTAGTTAATTGAAGGTTGAAATGAGAAATACGATACCTACTGAGTTTCAGTTCTATAGCACTTTGACAAATAATCAGAAGAACTCCAAAACTTGTTGAACTCTAACAAAATTCAACTTTTTGGAAGAACCTGGGAAACAAAAGGCATCATCAGGAAAATTTTGAGAAACAGGAAAACATCGAGGAAGCAAATGAACACAATCACAGGCGAGCTAGAAGCCGAACTCAGCAGCTGAAGTTCAAACCCTTGTATTTGTATTAAGAAATTCACTAAACATGTACAAAAATTAAATTCAGAACTCAGTTACTAACACCTGATGTTGCTATCTTAGAATTTCGAACTCATAAAGTTCAAATCTTAGTTCCACTCGACACACAATTTCGCTAGATGTATCTTAACGCCTAACATAAATCATCATTAAACCAAAAATCAGTTGAAATACACTTATTTTCCATGTAATCATGAGCTCACCAAGCCTACTATGCTTTGAACTACAAAATTTCAAGAACAATTTAACATCTTTCACAAATTTTCACAGACGAAAACTTCGATAAATTAGTTCAGTTCCTCAAGTTTGCCACTCTTCCCTCTAGTGGAATCTATCCCTATCCATATTTACACCTCAAATAGGTCATAAATTAGTACCAAAAAAGACACAAAATCAAGTTTCTTCATTTTCACCTATAGTGGAATTTTGTCCATAAGACAATTTCAACTTAAAGTAAGCTCCGTTGGTTGAACATTCACCTTATTAGTCAGGGTTCGATTACCACCTTATAATCCCCTCCTCCATTCCCCCTTCCCCTACCCTTGATGTATAATAATAAATAAGAAAATAATTAAAGTAATATCATATATCTAAATTACAACATGAAATTGCAAAAGCACTATAGTCCACTAAGACCTCAAATAAACCACAAGACCAAAATTCAAGCTACTCATAGTAGATCAAGAAAAGAACCCAAAGTCACCAAATTTACAAAGGTCACAACAACAATTCAAGAATCATAATCATAGTAACTAACAACAGCTAATATAAGTAGAAGTAGCATTTATTAATAATTACCATAACAATGATTATAACAAAAACAATCACTAACAACCCACAAAATTTCAAGAAAAGCTCAAGATATTATCATTAACAAACAGATAAAAAGGGGGCAGAAAAGCATAGAGTACCCTTTTTTTAATTTCAAGAAAGTTGTAGCAGAGAATAAGAAGTGACATGACAGAAATTGTTTTCTGCTTTGTGGGTATTCTTAGTTTTTACGAAAAATGTTGAAGAAGATGAAAGAAAGAGAAAAATAAGTTATAACATGAAATAAATGGAGATAAGATCATTGGAGAGAGAGTAAAGGGGAAAAAAAAGTAGCACACTTGTTTAAAAGTTGTATTTTTTTTAGTTGTTATTTTTGGGGCTTTTTGTTTAGATGAAAAAAAGGCCAACCATTAAAACAGTGACAAAGAGAGGATGAAGAGACATAGGAAAAAACAAATTAGTACTATTGAGTATTTGAGTTTAAAAGAGAAGTGTGTGTGTAAGTCCCCACCAAAGACAAGGATATTGGATCCTCTTCATACACCAAGTTGAAAATTTAGTAAAATGATTTTTCAAGATTCTTGTTTTCTCTATTTATTCTTTTTAACTTGTTTGGAGGGTTGTTACTTACTACCTCCATTTGATCAATTTTTTCTTTTTAATCTGTTTCAAAAATAAAATAACTCTTTACATTTTTTGATAATATTTTAATTCAAATTTTTCAAGTGGTATATTAAAAGTCATAAAAAGACATTTTGGTACATTTGACATAAGTTTACTTAGTATCGCAAGATTAAAAAATCTTCTTTATTTTCTTAAATTTCATTTCAAGTCTAGGTCAAGAAAAATAATTAAATAGATAGAGTATTATATTGTATTGTATATTTCTTTTTGTTTCCCATTTGTTATTTGACAATAGCATTGAAACTTGACTAATCTGAATTCATAATGAGTAAGGTTTATTTGGAGGTAATATTCTTTATTAAAGTTTATTTTTTTTCATATCTGGAGTTTGAAACTGAGATCTCTGAATAAGGAAGGAGCAACAGATGCAATGTGATTTATTTTTTCTCATTTTGCCTTTGATTGTTATATGATCCTATTATTTTTTATTTTATAGTTAAGGGTCAAAACACATCTAAATAATTTCATATTATTGAGTTTTCTACTTGAGAACTGTTCAAAATGTGAGTTTTCTATTTGAATTATCATCCAATAGTTAGCAAAATACTCTTCGATTAATTTATGATGATGTGTCTGCACTCTCTCCTATATTAAAAAACTCTACCACATGGAAAAATAGTTTCATCGTGTCAAATCTAAGTAATTGATATATATCGGGTTAAGAATTAAGGTTAAAGGTTAAAATTATCACCGTATATATTAGTTTATTTCAACCGTGAAATTCACCATCTTCTTTTCCACCTTCTTAGACTTGGTTGCATCTCTTTCGTGGCATTGATATCTCTTACTCGAAAAGGGAGAGTTTAGGATTTTAAAGAAGTCAATTAAAAATATATTTGAAAAATTAATATGTTAGCTAATAGAGATATTTGATCTAGTCAACGTCTAGACTGTTTCGCTAACCATCGAGAAATTCACACTCCCAATAATCATGTATGAAACTCAATACAGCGAAATAGCTTAAATGTGACCCTTGACTCTTTGTTTTATCTTTTTATAATAATTTTGTCTCGTATCTTATTTTTCTTGTAGGATTATTATTTAAGTTGTTGATCTGTAGCATTATATAACAATCTATTTAAATATTATATTTATTAAAAAAATATAATATAATATAATACAATACAACATAATATATTACATTATGAAATGTTATAACAAAGTGTTAAAGTTTTACAGCAAACATTTTCAGCCTTTTTCTTCTCCCTCTTGCATGGAAACCCATAACATACCCATTCCTATCTACATTGTCCTTTAGTTATTTACATAATTTTGGGTTTTCTTGTATCTTTTGTTTTGTTTCCTCATATCTTTTCTGTTTTGGAAGTCATTGGAGGGAATAGTAGGAAAATAAATACTTTCTTGTTTTAATTTATTTGTGCTATTTTGATAATATAATTTTTAAATCTTGTGATTTCAATTAAAAATATGTAGAATGTGTTAAATTATTTTTAAACTTTATGGTCTGAAAAGTGTTATACGGAAAGTTGAAAATAAAGAATTGTAAAAAAAGAAAAAAGTGATCTTCTTTTTTTTAATACACTAAGAAAAATAAGATAAGCAAATTGAATCGGAGGGAGTAGAAAACAAAGGAGCTTAGAGTGTGTTTGGTGTAAAGATGTTTTTTTTTTAGAATAAACAAGTGATTTTTACTTATATTTTGATATTTGACAAGTAAATTAAAAACAATAGTAGTAGAAGATGTTTTTATACCGAATCTAAAAACAATATTTTTTTTCACCAAAAAAAAAAAAAGTGTTTTGCTTTTATTTTTTATGAGATTACCAATATCAAATTTTCTATTCTCCAATTAGTCAAGATAAAAGCACTTATCAAATAATTAGTCAAACACAAACCATTACTCTCCATTTTACAAGTTGATTTCAAACCAAACAAATAGTCAATTTCAAATAATTATTTTCATTATCAAGCTCATGAGTGGAGGAGGGTGTTTGGTGGTGTCTCAGCTCCAACTTATTTTTGTGAAATGACATGAACATTAGGTATTTGTATAGCCCAAAGACAACATATCACATTAAATACCATTAGGCAGACCAGACAACAACATGGACCACAAACTTGTGTGACATCTCCTCGTGATAATTATGCTATTTGTACACAACAAATGTTCTTACATATTCTCCCAACAACAAAAATTCAATGGTCATGCCACATGACTATTAATTCTTTGATTTCAGTTGAATTTTGAACGAATATGAAATAAACATTTTAGAGTTTGGTTAAATTTGAAAGTGTGATCATTTAGTATGATATTGATATCAAGGTTCAATTCAATTAAGTTTGTAGCTTCTGTCGATTTTTGTTATTTTTAGATTTAAATTTTATCTTTAATTAGAGATCTTCAGATAGAATTTTGAAAATAGAAAAGAAAATATCTAGAGGGAGCTAGTATAATTGAAAAAAAATTCAATAGGTACCTTTTGGATATTGTTATTTATTTGTGCTTTATTTTTTTTTATTTTTTTGCGGCTATAGACTTCAAAACTTCTTCAAATATGTGATATCTAAAGTTACATGTATATGATTGTAACTTTAAGTATTTAAGTTTGAAGTTCAAGAAAAATACTGAATTTCAGTCATACATATATATTGACTTCAGATAAACAGAAGTTCAAGTAAAAATGATAGATTAAGTCATATCATATGTGTCTAAAAATTAAGCAAATGTGATTGAACTTTTATTATATATGCATGAAAATTAATCATGTAATTTTAAACATCGTATGTGTGAAGTTGTTTTTAAATGAGTTGACTTGCCAACTTTTAGGCACTACTAATATGACTTAAATGGTGGTTTTTGAAATTAGGTATCGCGAACTTCCTCCATCTTATGCAATACAAATTCAAATTAATTGAGACTTTAAAGCAATATTGGACATCGAACAAAAAATTTAAAAATTTTATAATTGCCATTGGAAAAATAGGAATGAATATTTGTCATATCAAATATCATATTAAATGACACTCTTTTTTATTTTGTATTGTGCAAAAGTATTTGATTACCGATCCATTTGTATATGATCTTAATTTAATTTTGTTAATTTTAGATTCATTAGGCTATTTAAAATATTGATTAAATATGATATATGACACTTCTCTATCAAAATAACTTTTCAACCACTATTTTGTATTGTCTCTCTCACTGTCATTAATATATATATAAATATATAAGTTAAAATCCATCTCAGACACTCTTATCAATTTAAAAAATTATCATATAAAATAAAATTAATAAAATATTTATTAGCTTAGTTAGTTGAACCTTATTGACAAGGGTTCAACTCTCCATAATTCCCTTCCTTTACCCCTGATTTTGAAAATAAAAATAATATTTTGTTAAAGAACACATTCTTTTACTAAGCCTGCCACATTCAAAAGAAAACTAAAAAGGTATTAAAATAATAGAAAAAACGTAAATAGGGCTATATAAATTTAGATTTATCATATATATGCACATAAATAATAGTGAATACACTTTATATTCACACGCATATAATATTTCTGCAACAAAATATATCATATCTACACATATAGTAATAATTATGAAATACAATGTATCTACACGCTTAAAAATGTATTCTGTTATAAAACGTCAAACTATCATTGTATAGAGTAAGTATTTAAAATTACCACTATTTTGATTAAATATAAGACCTTAATTTACCATGTCACATAATTTTTCCATAAAATAATGTAGACTATTATGTTTTAGACCAATAAAATCCACATGTATTATGGAGTACTTCTCTAGTAGACTTGACCTACTCAAGGTTAAATGCAATTGGATGCTTTCCAACTAGAAGTACACTAACAATTATATGCCAAACTAGCATAAGTTTCAATATCTAATGGAGATATCATAATGTCCCTACTCAAGATCTTTTTTTTCTTTTTTCAACAATATTTCATGTGACCATTGTCTCAATTTTGGCTCCACCTTTCCATAATGCAAGTTTTAATAATTATTTTAGAAACAATTAGTATAATATTTGAATTATTAGGGTGAGCTTTATTCCAACTTGATTAGAAAGTTTAAATATTGTGGAATGAACCAAATGCTTTTAGGTCAAAAGTCACATAGCGAACTAGAAATTTCTATTTGATACAAATGTATATACATATTTAACATAAAATTGCACGTTTTGTCCTTCGTATTGGTTAGTTTTTAATTTTAAAAAGATTTCCTTCAAATGAGTTGCCCTTTAGCAATCCATCTTATGTCTAGTGGGGCATAAATTCTTTCAATAACTGAAATCATACCCTAGCATAAATTGTATAATATTATGATACGATCATATAAATTCACGTTCTGCAAAAAATTGTTTGTTACAAGGGCATAAATATTAAAGATCGGCCATCATGAAATAGCTAGAGGCACACATCTGAAGAGGAGTGAGAAATTACTCTCCTTATATGAATTTGAATGAACATCTCCTTATGAGTTTGAGTTTGAGTTAGACTCGGGTGTCATATCTTTACAACTCCATAGGTGATTATTTCTTCGATTATAAAGGTTGAAAAATGACTATTTGTAAATTTTATATTATTATTAAGGATGTCTCATGAAAAGATACTTTTATTTTTATTTTTTATAATTTTCTTCCCCCTTAGTCTAATATGCTCACCAATTGATTCTTGGTTGTATTTAAGCCCACATGGAACTTGATTTTTTGATCAATGGGACACATTGATCAAATCAACATGCCATAGTTCTAGTAAAGTAACATTGATAATCGGTTATTATGTTTGCAATTGCCCAACTACTATTTTATTTTCCCATATAGGTTATTATCGATTAGAAATCAAATTTCAAGAGCTTTAATATTAATATATAGTTTATAGCTAAATACATTAGAGATATGATCGTTCGAAGTCAGGAAATGTACGACTACGGTTATCTTCTTTAATTTCCTTAAACATTAACTTGTTCCAAACTACTTCTCCAAACATCAATATTCAATACGACCTTATAAGTTCAACTTAGAATTTTTAGCAAAGATTTTCTGAACCCCTACAAATATATTACAAGCTCTAAAGTATGAAATTATGCCCAAAAATATAATTTTGGAATAATAAGCTTATACATCATTAGAGTTGGGTTACGTATTTTAATGATTTACTTTGTGCACAAATGAAACTAATTATATCACTATCAATATCTATAATATAATAATTAGATAAGATTTACACTGACGAAATCAAGATTCTGAGAAGATCACATGACTAAGTATCCCTTAATTTAATTAACTCAAACTAATTACCTAAGGCCTAGTGGGACAAATGTTCATTTGCATTGAGCCCCTAACCTATGAACTTCTATTCTATTGGTTTATTACTTCTTTAATTCTTGATTATTTAATTACTATGCTTGTTTAAATATTTCTAAATACTTTTTAGTAATTTTGCATGCAACCAACTAGACAAGGAAAGATTTTAACTATTTTATTGGGGCATGTTTACTCCTTCAAGAATTAGCACTACAATAAAAATAACGTTTAACAGCAATAAATATACACATTAACAAAGAGTGTCCAAATCTTTACCAGCAATAGTTAACTGTCATTGGATTCAATATCGTTATAGGTTTTAGGGACATTTACAAAGAGTGTTAATCACTGCCAAAACACATATTTAGCAGCAATTAAGCTATTACCGTTAATTAGTTGCTGCTAAAAGTTATTTTTAGTGTAGTGACAGACGACTTTAGAGGTCGAAAAAAGATTTTTGGAAATTACATGAATATTTATTGAAAGGGGTATAAGGGGCAAGTAGGGCATATAGTTTATAAAGAGAGAATTCCTTCATGGCTTCATCCATATGTATACCTATTGAGTGAGGACAAATACGTTTACATGTGTGTCTATATGTATAGTTGAAAGAATTTTAGAAAAAGTACATTTCTAGTACTAAATTTGTATTCATTATCACAATAAACGACTCATTGACTTCAGATTCTGAATTTTTCGTCTTCGATATTCTTCCTCTTTTCAATAGTAACATTATTTTTCATTATTACTAAACAAAACACATAAATATTCAAAATTTTGCACCCGATTCTTCTTTTGAAGTCTCATTTTTAATTTGTTCCCAATCTTTATTTGGGAAAAAAATTCACAAATATAAGATCAAGCGCGTAACTTTGAATAAGTTATCTCACCCCGAACATTGAATAACTCATGTCCCACTAACTTAATTCTTACAAAACATACTTACGATACAAAAGTTAATAGTTGTCTGAAACAATCTTTATATTAGGGGTGGGCATATTTACCGGAAAACCGAAAAACCGAACCGAACCGAAGTTTATATATGGTACAAATCTATCCACTAGTTCCTCTATGCTTAATATCTATTGAACAGTGGGCCTTTGATCCATACAACCCCCTGCCCCATTGGGCCTAGAAATTCATTTGTCATCTTCTCTTGAACAAGATTTGACTAAAACCAAACAAGCAAAACTACACATCAAACATCCATTATTTCCACAAACAGTTTTAAGAAGTGGAAACAAAGTGGAAAGTTGAAGACATGCCACCTTGAGAGATAGTTTTTGACAAAAATGTCACATTTCAAACATCCACTTTTACTACAAAATGTTGCATAAATTGTGGGGGAAAAGACATGGTGTGACCATTACAAATTTAAATAGCTCAACTTTGATCTATATACCCCTATATACACTTTAGGCCCAAAATAAATAGTTCAACTTTTGATCTAAATAATGTATATATATAGTATAACAGGTGCGTATGAAATATCTGCGGATTAAAATGTCTTTAATGTGTATATATATGGTATGAAAAGTGAATATGAAGTGCTTATGTAAAGTCTATTGATAAAAATGTATATATATTGTATACAAAGTGAATATGAAATGTGTATGATATATATATATATATATATATTAGGCAATACAGTCTGTTGAACAAGTGCATATTGCTTCGTGTAATTGTATGCATACATTGAAATTAAATGAACGCGGTAGCATACAACTATTAGAGCAAATAAATACAAATGATACAAATTAATAACAAATACGAGTATACGACTATGTTCATGGATACAAATCTATTAACTTGTAAACTAATGTAATAGATTTGTTCGAACCGGACAAATAGCACTAAGGATGTGAAATATCGTTTAGAGATCTTTAAATACTTAACTAAGATTATAAATATCACTATTAGATAATAATCAGTTTACTATATAGTATCAGTTAATATCAATCAATTTTAGACTTGAAGAAGCGGAATATTCTTAATGTTTAGTGTATATTATATGTATATTTTCTTAGTAATTTTGATATATTTTATTTGAGTTGAGGATCTACTCTAAATAATTTTGGTATCTTTATAAAGGGAAATAAGACCATGTACAAATCATATTTTTAGACCTTATTTATGAAATTACACGAAATATGTTATTATTGTTACTCCCTTCGTTTCTTTTCTTCTTTTTTTAAACTGAAAGTGGTCCAAGACCACTGATTTATTATAGGCAAAACAAAAGAATGATACAATGCCAAAGTTGGCCGAATAAGCGAAACAAAATAGTCTCACAAAGGCCCAAATCCCATAAAAACAAAACAAAAAATTTCGTTGAGACAACCAGTTATATAGCTCCCTTCATATACTTAGTTAGAGATCTTTAAATACTTAATTAAGATTATAAATCATCTGTGACAAGGATTAAATATATCCCGAGCTTTACTAGAATGATCATATATGCTCCTACATGGATGTTTTTAAAAAAAATCTATTTAAATTATTATTTTTTCACTTTCGTTAAATGAAAAAAAGGTATATGTGAGCCGTTTTTTTAATACTAGGGATATATGTGGACCTCTTTTGTAAGGGTATATGTGAATTACTTTTGTAACAAGGGTATATCAGCTCTAAATTGCAAAGTTAAAGAATACATCATACTATTTTCCCTTATAATTTTCACATGACACGCTTAAGATTACAAAATTTAAAAATATCTTAATATATAAACATATATTTAATTTAAGACGACAAAGTTCAAAAAAAAAAATTATTTTTTAAAACTCTATATTAAATTAAAATCGAACAAATAAACTAAAATAGGAAAAAATATTTAGTACAATGTAGAAGCATATCTTTCCATGTGAGGAAATAATGATCATTAAATGAACAAAGACTTGTGCAAGAAAAGTTAATGGATAGCTTGACTAAGCCAAACATGGCCGACAAAAAAATAGATAAAATACACTTTGAGTGGTAGAAGAAAAATTATACAATATAGTTTTCATAGTTGGAGGGGCTTACTCTAAGCTATTGACAAGACAAACAAACCTACATGTAACACAATTTGCTTTTTGAGTACTATATTTTTAGCTTTCAATTCATGTATTATATTTATTATACATAAAATATAATGTGGCCCCCATTATCTGAATCAAATCTTCTCAACAAAAAAAGATATCACTTTTTCAAGAAAACAACAATCTAACTTTATATCATTGTCCCCTCTTCAACATCCCAATATTTTGTTGGTCCTTCAACATCTTGACAAGATAATTAAAACTAATCCTTAAGGTTCATGTGTTTAACTAATGAAGTTTTTGTGATGGGGTCAAAAATCTTTAAAAAAAAAGTTCAAAATATTTTTAAAAAAACATATAATAAGATTGATTTTTTTTAATATATAGAAAATAACTTCAAATGTACGGATTTGCTGATATATGTGTGACACCACTAAGATATTGAGGTGACAGCAACTTGACTACTTAACAGGATAGTACAAAACCGTCTTTTAAATTAATTTCACTGGACACTAAAAACTTAATTTTATTTATACAATATGATTAATCCTCTTTGCGCCTCTAGCTTTGCACATGCTTGATGTTTGTGAGGAGAGGGGAGTAAGGGAGAAGAGTACACTTGAATTCTCAAGATAATTTAAATTAATCTTGAGGGTTGTGTTTAATTAATTAATATCTTTCATGTAAAAGGAGAGGGGATTAGGTTAACAAATCATAAAATTTAACCCTCCCCACCCTCAAAACAAAGTTTTCCTAGTTTATTTGATTCATCGAAGTTACTGATAATCTCAAGGGTATCATGAAATTTATGTGGTCTTAAAAGCTATATGTTGTTAAGAAAAAAAACGATAGAGTAATATCTCAAAATAGTATAACATATCTTGGTACACATTCACCAATACCCCACAGTATGTATACTAGGTAGTTGAAAAAAAACAAATGTATCAATTTCTAAGTCATGTTAATGAAAAAGCAATCAATCTGAAGGCTAAATAGTCTCCAAGATTGTTAGGTCAAATAATAAATTAACTAATTAAGTCAAAATCTCCAATTTAGTTGCTTGGATCTCATGATTCAATAGTTAAAAATCCATCAAATTCAAGTATAATTATCATACAATGTTAAAAGAATCACTATCTCAATATTATTCTAGGTAGGAATCACTTTATTAGTTCTTTGTGTTTCAATTTATCTGAAACCATCTTAAATCTTGAGGTCTCCAACAAAATCATCCTCGACAAATTACAAAAAGTATTAAAAATTTATTCAAATGCTCAAAATTTAACTTGAGATATAAATATAAATAATCGAATCGTGTTGTTTATGTTTCTTCAAATCAAACCTTTTCTAGACATGCGTGTTAAAATTGAAGCAAAACTCCATCTTAACTTGTGGTTAAGCACATAAATTAATTAAACGACAAATTAGGTTGGATAATCCCTTTAAGTGAAAAGTTTAACAAATTGTGAGAATTAGACAGAGAAATTAATTTATTGAACACGTCACTAACTTTGGATACTTTTCATGTTATCATGGCAATAAATAAGCAAATAAGTTAAAATCATAACTATGATTATATATAACGATAAATATTCATTAATTAAATAAAAGTTGTCAATCCGTGGGTTGTGAAATTTGATGGGTCGGGTCGATCCATCATTTTGATGGACCATAAAATAGCCAGGCCCAGCAACCGTAAACGTGTTGTGCGGGTCGAGTCAGGCTAACCCAATTTTTCTTAAAATAATATTATTAAAAAAAAAAAAAAATTACGCGTATAAACAAACATATACTAGTTAATTATTTAACATAGCTATATTTTACCTTAATTACAATTCGTGACCTACTTTTAGCTATAATTACTCGACTCAGCTTTTTAGTTTTGTATAATTTGCACGTTTGTATAATTCGGAATTTGTATAATATATTTTGTATAACTTTTGTATAATTCGGAATTTGTAAAATATATTTTGTATAACTTTTTACACTTCTGATGTTTGTAATTGTATATATTCGTTATTTCGAGTTTATACAAATGTACCCGCGAATTATACAAATCCACAAATTATACAAACGAGGCAGCTTAAACTGTAATTACAGCCCGTAAATATGCAAACTATAGCTATGGAGCATATAATTAGGCTTATTATAGTGGTTATTTGCAAAAGTTCCATGAATTCTAATATAACCATGTACGTAAATATTACAAGATAATATATCATGGTTCTACTTGCTAGCCAACTCTCAAATCCTCAATAAGATAATTCTAATAATATTTATTAAGTATTAATTATCAAAAACTTTTGATTGTTAATAGTGCATATTACGTTGAGAATTTTCATGTTGATTTAGCGATTTCAGTACAATTTAAATTATATTATAACGTGTCTTTTTATTGGTTCGATGTCTTAGTACAAATTTGGTAGGTTTCAATTCAAGTTTAGCTCAAATCTCTACCATTTTATGAAAATATCTTGGGGACAATCCTACAAGAAAATGATTTTGTTAAACATAAGGCTTTTGCAAAATTGAATAACTTTTTGACATTGTTAACATATTAATAACTTATATCATTTGAATCAAATAATGACATTAGTAAGAAAACTAAACAATTAATGGATAGCAATATAACTTGCTAATTATTAATAGTAACCTAACATTGTTCTAATCTTACAATAAACACACAAAAAAGAACATGACATTATTCTATCCATTACAAATAGATTTTGAGTATGGGCTCCTCCTACTATTTTCTGTAATCTATTTCCTTTTATTTTATTTTTCTAATTGATTTTTGTTCATTTAACCCAAGACTTGATGTAGCCCGTGTCATTCAAGCCTCACAGGTCAACAGATTCACTCGGGCTTGGCCAAGAAACCTTGTTCTAATTTCTTAAAATAAGTTCAAGAAATCTTAATCCAATTCTTTTAGATTATCAATTGCGCTGGATCGATTTAATGAGTCGGGTCTATATTGACGATTCTACTTTTTATGTTTGAAATAACATATATTTAAATAAATGATTTGGCAAATTAAGTCATTTTCATATTTTCTTTCAATTCACTTGTTTTCGTGTATAACAATAGTAGATGGATGATAAAAACATCATCAAAGGAAGGTCAGTATGAAAAGTTAACTATTCATAATCATAAAAGATGGCTCAATCTTTGAGAAGTAATCTAACAATGATTTCAGAGTATTATAAAAATCACCATAATAATATTGAAAAGACAACTCAAAATAATTAAAGAAACACTCATGACTCTACACTAGTTACTAGTTAATACTCCTAATTACAAAGTTAAAAACACCTTTATTGACAAAAAAACATTAGAAAATCTTGTAAACGACAATTTACCTTTGCTGATAAACATTTGAGGGATTTTATTTTATATAATATTAAATTGAGATAGTTTAAATGTAATGATATGAATAATGATTTTTTTAAATAATTAATTTTAACTTGCTCAGAATTGAAACACAGTTAATAATTAATAATTTTCGAGGATTCCTCCTATCTCATACATGTTGATGTGGATAACTTCTTTTTCTTTTCACCTCTTAATTTTATTTGTAGATTCTAGTTTTTGGTGTGTATATATATATATATTGTATATGCATTTATGAAACAATTTAATATCATCGTAATTACATACTATTCAAGCACCTAAAAATAACTATTCTCCATTTTTTAATTTAAAAAACAATCAATCTTCCTATTTCATTTTTTATTAATTTCATCAATTGTCATAGGAAACTATTTTCTAAAATAAATAAACATATGCAACACTATAGAATTGCTTTCTAAAAAGTTCAAATATATAGTTATTAAAGTATGGGGCCAAGATGTCTCTTGATAAATCTGAGAGGATTGATGTTTCAATTTCTAACAAAATTCAAAGGGGCCATGAGGTAAATATTTTTACTCGAAAAGGATAACAAAAAAATGTCCTAATATATTAAAAATGATTTAAATTTGTTCTCCCTTCATTTATTCGATTTCAATTGCTCTTAACGTTAATTTTGAATTAAAATGTTATTGTTTCTACTTATTAGACCACAATGGTTCGTAACTTTATTTTTGAGTTAAAAATACCCAGTATTTAACAAAACTATGAAACTAAACATTTGATGTTAAATTAGTGAGTTGAATTGGTCCATGTAGCCATTGGTGGATTTAAGTGGATTCAGATCGAGAAATTACATTATATATAAGATTAATTTTAGTTTATGCAAATATATTAGATGTTTATGAATTCGGTTCCTTGACACATACTATAAGCTTAATTAAACGGTAAAAAAATATTTAATTTCTCTAACACACCTCATCTTCACCCCACTATGATACGCCTACCTTTCCATCCCCCCTCTCACCATATTTATTTAAATTATTATATACAAATATTGTAACGAGAATAATTTTTTACTTACGTACCGGATACGAAGTAAATAAATTATTCATTTACTTTTTGAAAAGATATTTTTG
Source organism: Solanum etuberosum (assembly GCA_029582245.1). Classification (NCBI taxonomy): domain Eukaryota; kingdom Viridiplantae; phylum Streptophyta; class Magnoliopsida; order Solanales; family Solanaceae; genus Solanum; species Solanum etuberosum. Next base: position 78,234 of record JAJONR010003040.1, on the reverse strand, counting down.
ATGATAAATATTTTTCCATTATGAACACACCCTGAGATTCAAATATTTGCTTCTTTTCGAAAATGTAGTTTTGACTATGAATATTTACATGTTTTAAACCAGCTTTGGTGATTGGACCAGCATATTCTGTAAAACAAACAGAATAAAATGAAATGATTATTTTATCGACTAAATAATATTTTCTTGAAATGAAAATAATTAAAAAGTAGAAATCAAACAAAAATAGTCAAGACTTTTATGACTGCCAATTTGAATATGAGCAACCAGATTGGCCTCTGAAATTCGATTTTCTGGCCATAATTATTTTTGTTTTGTTTCGTAAGGTATTTAAATTTATAAATTAAATTTGTGTTGTATAAGAATCATTTAAGAGAAACGACTGTCAAACATGACTTTTGTTTTTATATTCGAAATTCAAATCAAAACATTAAAATATGAATGTATTTTATATGATTATTGATCAACTTAGGTAAGACACAAGGAAGCGAGAATTTTATTTTAAATTTTGAATATATTTTATTTATATATAGCTAGAGTATGCAGCACACTTCCTTTTGTTCTTATTAAATCTTGTTAAATATTTTTTCAACCGTATTTGTTCGTGTTTTGTGCGGTCATATTTTTTAAAAAAATATTATCATTTTAATAAAAAATTAAATTAAATATAAAATTAGGAACCATTACTATAGTGGTGAAATTCAATATATAGGGTAGGACTAGGACATGATTAAATCTATACTTTGAAAAATAAATAAAGAATAGATAAGTCATAAGTGCTTGAAAAATAAATAAAGAATAGATAAGTCATAAGTGCTTTAGAAATTTACTAATGGAGCAACTACTTCTGAACATTGATTAAACATATTATATGGTGAGTCAAATTTGTAACTTATTCAACTTAGGTCAAATAAATATTCTTCCTTATCATACATAGGAATAAGTTTAATGTTATATTACGTATGTTTTCACAGTTGTTATCAAGAAAAAAAAGAAGAAGAGAATATTATAGGCCTGAATACACACAATAAAAGAAAGAAAAAATAGATGATAATTTAACCAATATAAGAGATTTGTGCTTTTTGCTAAACATCTTATATATTGAATCAAATTTCCAACTTAATCAATTAAGATCAAATGGAGATTCCTTCTTATCATACATAGGAAGAATTTGTTCAATGTCATATCAACTTATCTATTTTTCTTTATCGTTATTTTCATACGTGAACGTTATTTTTCATATAACTCTGATCAATCAGCAAACAATTATTCTTTTTAATGTGATAGCTAAAATTATAACTAACAATAGAATATAGATTGTACTGTGATGAGACATTCAATTCAGTTATCAAGATGTCACATCTGTTATAGAGTTAAAATACACATACTAAAATCCGTTTAAAAAGAAGAGATGACAATATAACTTGCATAAAGTAGACATGAAATGCCAATCTATTTGGATTTTCATGCTATATATGCATGCATCCAAATTCAATACGAAAGGAACTTCTCTTAATTTTAACAAAAAGTTTGACTTTTAGAGGGAGAAAATTCAATCACATTTGTTATAGAGTTAAAATATACACACTAAAATCCGTTTAAAAAGAAGAGATGACAATATAACTTGATAAAGTAGACATGAAATGCAAATCTATTTGGATTTTCATGCTATATATGCATCCAAATTCAGTATGAAAGGAACTTCTCTTAATTTGAACAAAAAGTTTGACTTTTAGAGGCAGAAAATTCAATCTATTAATGAAAAAAATAATTGATTCCAAATTCAACTAATTATCTTTGACTTTCTATAGTTGTGTGAATAGTGTTGGTATGACCTCCTTAATTTTATTTTTATTTTAAACACAAAAGAAAGAGAGAGAATAAAAAAAAAGGATATACTTTGTTCACTTTAAAGACATGTTGGATCACCTTTGCTAAGCTTGGATTCATATTTATTTTTGAGAGAAGTATCGACAATATCTCTGAATTTGGGATTAATTATTAGTTTTGTCTTGATTTATTGATAATTTTAAAAATATTTTTTTACTTGACTAACTAAACTTAGATACATCTTTGATTTACCACATGATATTGCAAGTGGTCTCAAACCCTTATAGGAATACTGAACATGAGACTCTTAATATAAAGTCGAGAGAAGTGTTAAAAGTACACCTAAACTTGACGAGAGTTTATGAGTGTATTTCATTCAAGATTGAGAGTTAATTTAAGTTCAGTTAGTCAAGTAAATGAGTGTTTTAAGACTGTCAATAGTTCGGAAATGAAACTAATAATTCACGCTAAATTTAAGGATATTTTAAATACTTCTCTTTTTTATTTATATATATCGTAACCTACTTATCCGAACTTTACTTGCCACTTCATCTAATTATTTCTTTTAATTTCTCGCTCAGTATTTGATTCTTATATTAGAACCTCAGTTAATTTGAATTTACTATATCTAGTTCATCAAATGAAATATCATTTTCTATTAAGATTTTTCATGTTTAAAAAACTCGAATTTGAAAATTTTAATTAAGAGCGGAGAAATTATGTCGAGGTCATAGTAACCCTTGGTACGAAACACTTTATCGGAGTTAATTTTATCTACACCTTAAAAGAATTGAGCAATTAAATTATTGTTATTATTTTATTTTCTTAATTTGGCGTTTCAAAGCCCCAAAGTCCATCCCCAGAAAACAAATGCATTTTTATTTTACACATACTTTTTGCACACAAAAAAAAGGCAAAAAATCTCCACTAAGAAATAAGGTGGATTTATTTGATCTCTGATTAATTGAATTGAATCTAATAATTGAAAATTATTGGAATTTGGATCATCTTTAACGTAAAAATGTATTGCTAAAATTTAATCTGACAGATTATCATCACATCGCTTGTTGTTAGACAAATCTTGTTCAATATTTTAAAAAGCAATCTTGCTGAATTTTGAACAAGTTATTGTTACATTAGTTTCCTACGAGTTATTGGTGAAAATCACCCAAATTCAAGTGAACAAGTTAATAAATGATTTTAATCAAAAGTCAAAATATTATGCATTGAGCAAAACTTGTTCAACTTGAAGTTTTATCTATAGAACAATCAAATAAAAAATTAAATCAGAAACGATCTCCGATTTCTATAAGAAAGAAAAAAAAACTTCATACACAACATCTTCTTTAAATCACTGTAAAATTACATCAACTATATTATTATTGTTGTTATCATTTATTTTCAAGATCGTTCTTATAAATAAATTACCTATAAAAGTCTAAAAGTAAAATTAAAAAAAGAAGAAGGAAGAGAATAAATATAAATTATAAATTTATAATAATGTTTGTTTTTTTCAAAAATAAAAATTCGGTCAAGATCATTTGGACATTGACGTAATTTAATCAGGAATAAGATCTGATCCTTGTCGCCAAGTCATTTTCTCAAAGATATGTGAAAGCGATTTATACTTTTTCTTTAATATATATATATATAATATGATATAATTCTTATTAATTTTATTTTTCTTCTTTAAGCATCATTATCCAAACTAACTAAAATTTGATTTGATAATATATATATATTAAAAAAAAACAGAAGAGCAAAATGCTTTCTCCCTTTTTAATTTACGTGATTAAAGCTCCAAATCTCAAATTAATGGTCAAAGGATCAATCATTCTACTATGTTTATATTAATTAATTAATATAAGATACATTTTTTTTTTATATATACACTTTATTATTTTGATACTCGCTTTAATTGTTAATTATTAAAATTTAATTACTCGATTTAAAATTTATTTGTATGAATTTACAACTTAAACAATACTTTATTTTTAAAGCTTAAATTCAAATCCTTTGATCAAAGGAGACCGTCCCATATTGACTTTGATGATAAAAGAAACTCTAGGCTTGTGTTTGTACATGATTACGATTTTAAATTCTCCAAAAAAAATTATGATCGAGCATTCTAAATTATAGTAATAATTTTTTTTAAATAAATAAACACAAGCCTAATTTTTTTTTTGTGCTCCACGTGAATAGATTGTTCGTATCTTATAAAAAGATTATATTAAAAATAACTAGTTATTACTATAATTTACTAATAGAGAAGGCCTGCCAGGCCGTATGCCCATGGGTGCAGGACCCTTTGCGGAGGAGTTTCTTTATAAGGCAAGACAATTCCATAAAGTGAGAATCCCTCTCGATTCATTCTTTTTTTTAGTCTGATTATGGCATGTATCAGGCTCATCTATTCTATAGTTAAAGCAGGAGCCAAAAGCAACTTTCGATTCAAATTAGAGAAATGCTAAGCTTTATCCGCTTCAATTCATTAAGGTATTATTCTATATAGCCTTCTAAATAGTCAGAATGGGATGTAATTTATCAACCCAACGTCTTAAAATATTTTGACTTTTTTATTATATATATAGCATAACCAAACGGACCCAAATCTCCAAGTAATCATCTCCTTCTGCTGTGTTCAACTCTGATCTGGAAACCTGATGCTTTTATTGCCCCTACAACCTGAGAAAATAACGGAAAGCCCATCACTCCACAATTTCATATATAAATAAATAAATAAATGGCTTTATTACCAAAAAATAAAATAATACTAATAAAGATTACTGGAGACCCATGTGGAAGTGAAAAGTCTAAGAGACAGAGAAGAAAAATAAATGTCTATCTGAGATTGTCAAAAGATTGAATTACTTTTTGTTGGATCCATATTTTTTAGAAAAAATTGGCAATTAAAAATGTAAAAAGAAATAATATAAAGTATTTAATGGATTGTTTGATAGGGGTGTATTAGGTAGATTGGTACTAAATTTTAGTATAATATTTAATAGTAAAATTTATGTCTAATAGAACTAGTACTAATTATATTATACATCTACTCAGCACTATTAATTATTAGGTTCATTCATATCTATATTCTATTTATGCTGCATAATTTGATTAGGTAGAATTTAAGAAAAGTTTTTTTTTTTTTGAAATTTATAATTTAAAATAAGCTTTGTACAACTAAAAATTGAGTAGATTGATGCACTAAACTCTCGCGGTCAATGAGATAAGAAAGAGGGATGAAATTAGAATGTTAAGTTTATGTTTTATAATTATGATTTTAAGTGATAATAACTAAGTTTTTGATTTAATATTTGACTGAACTCTTATCAAACTCTCATGCAGGCTACTAGTTTCGTTCGTGTTCGAAAAGGCCAGACCACATAAGTTTATAAGCAGTCTTATCAAAAGATTATTTTCATAGCTCGAATCCATAATCTCGTGAATACATGACAATAACCTTACCATTTCCATAGCTAAAAAAAAAAACATCATTTTTCCATATGATAAATTTAAAAAGAAAATTATACTATATTCTTTTAGTTCTTTGTTTCTAAATATTGAAAAGTGCCTTCTATTTTCTCTTTCTTGGTTGGTTTTGTTTGTATGTTTGTGCTTTTAGCTGGTTTTTACTCTCTTCTGGTTTCTTTGAGCTCAGTATAGTAATTGTTTATGGTGTAAATATATAATAATGAAGAGAAAACAGTGAACATGCTCTTCATTGTCTAGATTCTTCAACTTAACTCCATGCTTGAGAGAAAAAAAGGCACATGATTGGAGTGATTTTTCATTTTTTATTCCAAAAACCCCCATTGACAGACACTGTGTGAGGAGTTCTTGGAATTTGGGATTTTTTTTCCATCTTTTTAGGACTGCAGTCAAGCCATGCTTGTTGTTCCATGAGGGGAAAAAAATTGTTTCTTTTTCTTGGGTTTCTCTTCTTTCCATTCTCATGATAGTGTGAGGAGAGAGGGGGTGGGGTGAAATGATTTGTTTGTTCATTTTCTTGGTGGGTTTTTTGCCTTTTAACACATTTTTAGTGAATTCTTTGCTTTTCCCTATGATTTAAAAAAATGGGGTTTTAAGAAACTACTTGTCCTTTTGCAGAAAGCAATGATTTTTAGCTCATTTGTTTATATGGGGTTTCTTGTTTCATTGTGGTTAGGAAAATTTTGAAGAATATTGAGGAGTTTTTTTGTTGTGGTGATGGGTGAGAAGATGCAAAGCCACCATATGGTGAGTGTGAAGGGGAGTGAGCAATTTAACTCAAAGAGAAAGCATAGATTTGTTCCTTCACAGGGTTATCTTCCAAAGCTTTTTGCTTTATGGATTATCTGGTGTACATTTTTTAGCATTGCTTTGTACTTTTATATGGATGCTAATCATAAGGAGAAAAGAAAAGAAGGGCTTGTGAGTATGTGTGATCAAAGGGCAAGGATGTTACAAGATCAATTCAGTGTTAGTGTGAACCATGTACATGCCCTTGCTATACTTGTATCAACTTTCCATTATGAGAAGAATCCATCAGCAATTGATCAGGTTTGTGCTCCTAAATGGTTACAATTTCTCATTTTGGATTGAAAAAAGTTGTGAAATTGGTTTAGTTTAGTGAGGGATAATTTGATTCTCTTTTAGTCTTGGTGGTATTGCTTTATCTTTTGCAATTGTGATGAGTTTTATTTGTCTACCTGTTGTGACATATGAATATTTTGTCTTTGCTTGGCTCAATCTTTTAACAAAGAAACAATTACGCCTCAGCTTATCGAGGACATGACTTTAAGATAGGAGGTTGGGGAGCACACGGATTAGGGGTAGAAGGTTAGTATGTAGGAGTGCATTGTCTTGTTGTTCGTCCATACTACTTCTAGTAGTATTACTCTTGTAGTTTCTTGTTCTTCAATTTTTGTAGCTATCGGTTGTTTCGTGTACTTCCATTGCTTCTTTTTTCTTGACTATTTTTTCTTGAGTGGCGGGTCTATCGGAGACAACCTCTCTACCTCTGAGGTTGGGGTAAGGTCTGCGTTCACTCTACACTACCCTCCTCAGAGTCTACTGGGTATGTTGTTGTTGTTGTAACGAGTAACGACTATGCTTCAGTTCTAAACAACTTAGTGTCAGCTGTTTGAATTGTCAATATTTGTTTTGCTCCTTTGGACTCTGATTCTCTTTACTGAAACTGCAGAATACTTTTGCTGAGTACACTGCTAGAACTGCCTTTGAGAGGCCACTATTAAGTGGGGTGGCATATGCAGAGAGAGTTTTAAACTCAGAAAGGGAAGAATTTGAGAGAGAACATGGATGGACTATTAAAACAATGGAAAAAGAGCCTTCACCAATCAGAGATGAGTATTCTCCAGTTATATTTTCTCAAGAGACTGTTTCCTACATAGAATCGCTTGACATGATGTCAGGAGAGGTAATGAATTAGTTTCGAAAGTTTCATGGATTTTATCTTCTTGTTAGTTGTGCTAGCTTATTTCATTGGACTGTTCTTTTGCCTGGTTCATTCAGGAGGATCGCGAAAACATCTTAAGAGCTAGGGCCAGTGGGAAGGCAGTTCTTACGAGCCCCTTCAGGCTTCTGGGTTCTCATCACCTTGGTGTTGTTTTGACATTCCCTGTTTACAGATCCAAGCTTCCGGAAAACCCGACGGAGCATGAACGGGTTGAAGCAACTGCAGGGTAAGCTTGTGTCAATGTCGTTTTCTAATTGGATGAATTCTTAGCGTGCTCGATGGTCTCAAGATATTTGCTTATCATTTTTTGCTTTAGAAAAGTTCAGTTCATTTGGTTTGCATGGCCGCCTAATGCCAGTCATCGTTTTAGTCTCAAACTTAGAGCATTTGTTCCTTCTGCTTCTCACTCCCGTAAGCCAGCTAATGGAAATATATGTAGCTTAGTTCAGTTTCTTAAATATGTAGGCGTAGGCCTATTCGCCGTGCTAACCACATAAAAGGGATAAGTCATTCTATTCTTTGGGTGTTGCAAGATTCTCTCAGTAAGCATTATTCATGTGCATTTGTTTTAGTGCATAGTACTTGAAGATATGTTTTTGGTCAATTACTAGGTGATGGGGTGAGATAGGGCAGGTTCTGGTGCTATTTGGTAATAGTTACATCTAGCTCTTTAACTCAATGCAGGTATCTTGGTGGAGCCTTTGATGTTGAGTCTCTCGTTGAGTGTCTACTCGGGCAACTTGCTGCAAATCATCCAATTATTGTAAATGTCTATGATGTTACAAACTCCTCTGATCCTTTAATCATGTACGGACACCAGAACCCCAATGGTGATGCCTCACTAAAGCATGTAAGCAAGCTTGATTTTGGTGATCCATTTCGTAAGCATGAGATGATTTGTAGGTAAGTGCTCATCCTTCTTTGACTTGGTAGCAAGTGCTCTGTGTAAGAAAGCTTAAACTTTGATGTGGAACCTTGATATGTTTGTGGCATTGCAGGTATCTTTACGAAGCTCCTGTATCTTGGGGTGCAGTGACCACTGCAGTTTTCATTTTTACCATCTTCCTCTTAATTGGCTACACGGGTTACAAATCTGCAAGCCACATTAATAAAGTAGAGGATGATTTCCATAAAATGCAGGAGCTAAAGGTTCAAGCTGAAGCAGCTGATGTTGCCAAATCCCAGGTCTCTTAACACGTTGTCCAATTTGAGGTTCTTTATTCCATTAGATTGATCTTGAGATGTTGACGTGCATTTTCTGTTTTGCTAAATCCAGTTCTTGGCTACTGTTTCACATGAAATAAGAACTCCTATGAATGGAATCCTAGGTAAGGAGCTATTCTCATATTGATTTGCAGTATTATCTCCATAGCAATTTAACTAAATGCGCTACTTCTAACTTTTAAATGCCTGCTGTATGATTGTGAATTCAGGAATGCTTGCTCTGCTTCTAGATACGGATCTGAGTTCAACTCAAAGAGATTATGCTCAAACTGCTCAAGATTGTGGAAAGTCACTGATAAGATTGATAAATGAAGTGCTTGACCGGGCTAAAATTGAAGCTGGCAAGTTAGAACTTGAGGCAGTTCCATTTGACCTTCGCTCTATACTGGATGATGTTCTCTCTTTATTCTCTGATGAGTCCAGGCGCAAAGGTGTTGAGGTACGCCCTTGAACATTCATAAGTTCCTTTATTCTCATACACAAAGTAATTTATTGTTGTTGTCTGTTGGTTTACACGTTAAACTGAGCCACTATGTCTTCAACTACTAATTTCTTTCGCTTCTTCTACCTGTCACCTCTGGATTTCAATTGCTCCTGGTGCTTCTTCCTGACACGAAATGATTTATTGGGAACTGAAGTTGGCCGTCTTTGTTTCTGATAAAGTGCCTGAAATTGTTATGGGGGATCCAGGAAGATTCAGACAAGTGATAACAAATCTGGTGAACAACTCGGTCAAAGTAAGTACAACAGGCAATCTTCTCATCCCTGAACCATAAGCACAAGTCCCTCTTTATGCTATTGGAAACTAGGAGGTAAAAAGAAAGGAAGGGATTAAAAAAAGAGGGAAATGGTGAAATAAATTTTAAAATTTTCCTTTAATTTGTGGAATGTGAAAGTTCAGAGAAATTTAAGATTTACCTTCTCTGTTCAGAAAAGAGGTAGGCTGAAGAGAAACATTCCTCTTTTTGATTTGCTTTCTATTTTAATGTTGCATTCAAACAAGGAAATGGTAACCTTTAGAACTTCTCTAATTGTTCTTTCTTGAATCATTATGATTACCGAAAGTTTATTCTTTGACAGTTCACTCTACAAGGGCATATATTTGTTCAAGTTCATCTGGCAGAACAAAATAAAGATGGTGACAAAAATGACACCTGCTTGAATGGAGGATCTGAAAGTATTATTTCTTCTAGTGCTTTTCATTTCAAGACCTTAAGTGGTTATGAAACTGCTGATAGCCAGAACACTTGGAACACATTCAAGCATATAATTGCTGACAATGGATTGTACTATGAATCTGCAACTAAGGTGGTGAATGATGATCTCTCTCGGGATGTCACTGTAATGGTTAGTGTTGAGGATACTGGGATCGGGATCCCTTTAAAAACACAGGATCGAGTTTTTACACCATTCATGCAGGCAGACAGTTCAACTTCTAGAAAGTATGGAGGAACTGGTATTGGGTTAAGCATTAGCAAGTGTCTCGTCGAGCTGATGGGCGGTCATATAAGTTTCATTAGCCGTCCCAAGATTGGAAGCACATTTTCTTTCAGTGTTAGCTTCCTAAGATGCGAGAAACATGCTGTTGGTGATCTGAAAAAATCTCATTCTGATGATTTGCCTACTTCATTCAAAGGTCTAAATGCTATTATAGTCGATGAAAAGCCTGTAAGAGCTGCTGTAACAGGATACCATCTGAAGAGACTTGGTATTCGGGCAGAAGTTGTCAGTAGCATCAAAAGAGCAGCAGCCACTCTTGGGAGAAATGGTTCTGTTGTTTCCAAGTAAGTTAACATCCTTTGGCGAACCTTTTGCTATTTATACTCTGTAGACTGTAAGTGAATTCAGAACTGCAAGCATGTATTACTTAGATGTTTTTGTTCTCAGGAGTTAACCCTGTTTTTGTGTATGTAATTTGCATCTCCTTGATGCCTTTCTAATACAACATCTTACTTCATCAAAAATGTATTACTTAGATTAATCTAACTTTGAGGCTTTCAAGGACACATTACTATTAATGTTATCTTAGACGAACTCTAAGCTAATGCCTTTGGCCATTGTAGGCACTCTACAGCCTTTGTTAGAGTGGGTTACAGTCCCACATTGGTTGGGAAATGAACCGGTTGTTTTTTTATATGGATAGGTCCAACCGTCCAAGTGTCGTATCTGTACATGGTATTAGAGCCACACTCTAGTTCGGCCTGGGTGTGAAAGGGGGTTTAGAGTGGGTTAAAGTTTCACATTGGTTGGGGAATGGACCAATGGTTTGCTTATATGGACTTGCGCAATCCTCCCCTCATGAGCTAGTTTTTTGGGGTTGTGTTAGGCCCAAGTGCCTTATCTTTTACAATCTTGTTTAATGAAATGGAATTTAATCTACTTATATTGATTGACAAGAAGAGAAAAAGGAGGTCCAAATTGCAGATAATTGATAACAAAAAACATTTGCCTAAGTATTGACTGAGGTTTGATTTTCTTTTCCATTTCAGCAATAAAAGAATTCATGTTCACCAATGTTCGTTTCCAGACATATATTTACTAGTATCGTTTCATTCTTGTATTTCTGCACATTTCACCTGGCAGCTATTATCACCTAAATATATAGTAGCAGAAGGCAACATAGAGGAAAACATTTAGGCGTAGAAATATATCCAAATCTGTCATTTATGTGTCAATGATCTTCAAAATGCCACTAGTATACCATTTTTTTCTTATTCAGTTCCCTGCATGAGGAGTTCCAGTGTTTAGCAAGATGTTCAAATCTAGCGGAGAATAGCCTAAATAAAAATGCTGATATCCCCCTCAAAAAGGGGAAAACAATGAACTGGAATAGTCCAGAAACGTTATATGTTATACGCGATGCATTAATTTAAATAAGCATTTGTTATCTTTCTGCAGTGACAGGAAGCTGGATATGATTCTGGTCGAGAAGGACTTGTGGATATCTGAAGATGTTGACCTAAATTTACACTTTCCAAACATCAATCAAAATGGACACGTGTACAAGTTACCTAAGATGATTCTTCTGGCGACTAATATCACCAACACTGAACATGAAAAGGCTAAAGCAGTAGGTTTTTCAGTGATAATGAAACCTCTTAGAGCAAGTATGCTGGCTGCATGCCTTCAGCAGCTAATTGGAATTGGAAACAAGAGTCGAGGAAAAGATATGTGCAATGGATCTCCATCCCTTCGTGGCCTACTATGTGGTATGAAAATTTTGGTGGTTGATGATAATAGAGTAAATCGCAGGGTTGCTGCTGGTGCACTCAAAAAGTTTGGGGCCGAGGTAGAGTGTGCTGAGAGTGGGAAAGCTGCTCTTGCATTGCTGCAGTTACCACACAATTTTGATGCATGCTTTATGGATATTCAGATGCCAGAAATGGATGGGTATGTTCGAAACTTCTCATTTTCCTGATCTAATGATTTTCTTCATAACTTACGAGTTTGTGACGAGCAAATTCGAATTATGCCATCTTTAAGTTGAAGCATCAGTATATCTGTGTAATAGTTGGCAGTAGAAAATTCAAAATGTGCTCTGTCAATAACAGTCTTCACATTCTGTTCTGTATTGGGGACCAAATATAATTCTACTGGACTTGTGGAAGGTAAAAGGTGCTTTTGATTGCAGAAATGATTTTAATGTGCTAATTATCCACAGTTAAGCCTTGTTTCAATTCTAGCTTTATAAAATATTTACTAGTTTTAAACTAATACCCATTCTTGTACCTAAGTCCTGGTTTGTACACCTTAAGTATAGGAATTTAAGTCCCCTGCTGTAGTATATTGACAGATTTATCTTTGATCAACGAATCTGAGATAAGATGATTGCTGATAGACAACTTTTTTGTTTCTGAAAGGAAACAATGCAGCTTTACAAATCATATATTGCAAAATTCAGTTTTAGCTCTCTGCTAACAAATAATATATACTGACTGGTCAGTGAATTTGGGTTGCTTACCAATGTTGGTCATTGATGATTACAGAATTCGAACAATTTGAACTTACCTCAAATAAAAAATGAATAAAGCTTTAATTCTATTTGAAATTCGGAAAAAACTCTGATGAGACAGTAAATTGGACAACATTCTTTTCTAACTAATACTTTCTGGAGTTTTAGTACCAACTAGACTGTCAAGACTTGTATCATCTCACCATGGTCCACCCAAAATTCAGTTGTTTGCTTTTCTTTTCATTTTGCACTTTGTGCTTCACTAAAGGATCCCTTCTGAACTGACATAAGAGAAGAACTTCTTATATACTCGGTAATGCCTTAGAAAAAGAGTTGGCATATTATTCTTGTATTGCTTACCTCCTCAGGTAATGAGCTTAATAATCCAAAGGGAGACAATTGTTTGGTTGAGTCAAACTTGGAAACTTCAAGAATATTTAAGGGCTTAAATCCAAATCAGCATGTTAGTTGTTTACCATACCTCAGATGGTTGCTGTCATTTGAGAGTTCCGACATTTAAGAATATGCTCACAAATATATTCTCGGTCTTTGCCCGTGACTTGTCACGTCGTAGCATGTTTTAGCCAGAAGTCTGATTCTCTTTATTGTGTACATAGCAACTGAGATGATCAATGTAATTTGTGTCGGTATTAACCACATCTAGTGTGTGCATAGCTTCTGTATCAATCACAGGTTTATAAACTTCTTTGAAACTGTTGCTAGTGGTTGGTCCATGTTGACCTACTTGCACAGTGATGTTGATTGGATTTCACTTGAATGGGAAATGCTTTTTCACTCATTTGTTCACCTGTTTGTTCAAAACTGCACTTTTGGGTATTGAGATTCAGTGCAAATTGAACTTCATTTCCTCTAGGAAAACATGTTTTACTAAACGAATAGATTGTCTTTAGGACAATGTGCTTGTGTACCAAGGGGAATAAACGAGTAACTAAACATGAACATCCAAAGAAATTGAAGTGCGAAGGTTTTTAAAACTAATTCTTTTGAAATTGCAGGTTTGAGGCTACACGTCGAATTAGGGAACTGGAGAGCATTGCAAATGAACAACAGAATGGAGTGTTGAACTGTGATGGAGGTACAAAGAGGCACATGTGGCACATGCCTATATTGGCAATGACGGCTGATGTAATTCATGCCACATTAGAGAAATGCCTCAAGTGTGGAATGGATGGTTACGTCTCAAAACCATTCGAGGAAGAGAATCTTTATGAAGCTGTATCCAAGTTCTTCGAATCCAAGCCTAACTCGACGAATAGCTAAATTCCTATTCCACTGATTTTGCTGCACCTCTCGGCTGAAACGGACTACCAGCAAATTTTCAGCATCCTGCTGGTGCATTCTTGTTTGACTTGTTCTAATGTATGGACATGATTAGCCACAATGACACATTTAGCAAGTGATTAGCTTCTAACCAGATTAGATCTTTGACATGATTAGCTTCTTAAGTATATATTGTTGCATGTATACTGCAAAAGAACTTCTATCCCTGTCTTGTATGTACATTTAAAAGGGGAGAAGAAGTTAAAGCTGTATAATCTTGATACCTTTTTATGGTTTCCTTTGATATTTTTGACTGAGAAGCTACTAATTCCTTGATTTGTATGTTGACTATTTTCATTAAAAAACATTCCTATTCTCCATGCATCTACACTTTGCTAAGCTTATTGCTTCAGAGTATTAGAGCACGTGGTTACGAACCACAGTGTTGGGAGTTCAAATCCCTCCTCGCCCACAACTAGGTCAAAAGGGAAGTACTTTTTCCTCTGAGGGTAGGAAAATCATGATCGGATAGTGAACCAGAAGCTATGGAACTTGGGTGTGAGTCTTTTTCGTCTTTTTGTCGAAATGGAATAGCTTTTCTTTTTATCTGCATGCTGCACCAAGAATATGTTCAATTTTTACTTTGAATTAGAAGCCTTTAGGTGTATGATATTTAGTTTATCTTACTAACCCTACTAGCTTTCTAGTTGATTAGTTATACCCTCTTTAGTAAGATAGTTGATTAGTTTAACTACCATTAGGATCGGAGGTTAGGTTTATGTTTCACTCTTTTTTATTTTTTGATGTAGATATTAATATACGAGGTAGGGTCAATGTCAAAACTCCGATTGGGAGATGAAAGTTTGGATGAATATATTTAATAACAACAAAAAAGAAACCCACTATATATTAGTCAAAGATTTAAGTGCTAGTTGATATGTCTAAATAAAAAGTGATGAAAATTTAAGGGCCCCTCTCATATGTATTTGGCCTAACAACACTAGTAACAACAAGAAATTAGCAATGGATAAACTTTTGTAAATAAAAGAAATAAAAATCTCATGTTAATTTTATTTAACTATGGATTAGCCACACGGATTATAAGAAAATTTAATTAGCTACCGATTAACTTAGAATTACCAACAAAGTTTATAGCTAATTTCATGTTTTCTTATAGTTTTGAAAGTTATATTGATGACTAGATGCGAACCTATTGTCTATTAAATTGTATTTCGTATATTATTGAACCTGATTCGACTTTATATACATACATACGATAATAAAAAAGTTCACCTTATATATATATATACAAAATAATTTTTCATACTCAAAACTCGAACTCGAACTCGGAGGAGCAGTGAAGCTGATAGCTAGGCTTGCTATGCATGACAGATGACACAATGAGACACGACTCACGAGGTATGTTTCGAAAGCAGCCCATGTCAGTTGTTAATTAGGTCATCAATTACAGTAACATTTATTATAAAAATTTATTCGTAATTAGTACTTTTTCTGTCCAATATGTATTTACTATTGACTTGACGATAAATTAAAAAGTAGTAAATGATAGAAATAATATTATCAAATGCTCCTTTCATTTTTATTTATTTGTCAAATATTTTCTACTTTGATGTTTTTTTTTACTTGTCATTTTTGACCGATCAAGAAAGAACAATTTATTTTTTTCTATTATACCCTCAATTTATTAATATTGAATTAATGTCTTTAAAAAATGTATTGAGTAAACATATTTGAGACCTTATCTATTAATAAGAGTAAAATGCTAAACTCACTATACCAATCAATATTTTCTTAATAAGTGTGTCGAGTCAAAATTTGACAAGTAAAAAAGAAGTATATATTCACAATTCCTTTTTTTTTGTTTACTTGGTAATCCGTTCCTCACGTTGTTACGCGTAAAATGATGAATGAATTTTTGTAAATTCGTTACTGCTGGGACCCTTCACAGAAAATAACATAACAATTGTATGATGCACTAATTAATCATATATAGTCTCCGTCTCAAATTATCTATCATAAAATTAAAAAAATATTATTTTAAATTATTTGTTCTCTTTAAAACTTAAGTTGTATTATTTTTGGACACTATAAAAATCTTAATTATAGTGATGACTGATGCAATTATTGTTCAAATAACGATGAAAAAGAACTGTAAAAAAGAGAATCATGACATAATTTAAGATGAAAGGAGTAGTCATTAAGCCTACATTTGAACATGCTATTTCATAATTATTTCAAGTTTTCAATTGAACATTGGACATATGATTTAAAATTCATGATTTCATATCACGAATTCTCCAAAAAAAAAATATGATTCATTTTTTTAGAATGTAAAACTTAATCCATAAATTTAAATTTTGTAAAGAAAAACCCCCTCATTTTGAATTTTTCAAAAAAAAAGAGACTCATGCTCACTAATCACCTTGAAAGAATATTGTTTGTATCACATGAAAGAAGTAGATATTAAAGACTAGTAAAATTACCCACGCCTCGCGCGAGAATTTAATATCACATAATTTATAAAATAATACTTAAAACCTATCAGTCATTAAAACTAAAACACTATATTATCTTACATGCAATATTACATAATAACGAACATTAATAATGTAAAGAAAAATGATAATTATAACATCTTATCATTTATCCTTCAATCAATCATCTTTAATTTGATTTTATAATTTATCCTTTTGCTTACAAGAAGTGTTACTATTTCATATTTTTGGGGAATCAAATGAACATCAACCCGAGATATTAATTTTTCTAATAAATAAATAATCGTTGGTGAAGGGATAAATAAACTTTAAAAGGCTGAAAAAAGTGAACAATTATTCTAATTCTAACGTGTAGAAAGTTCAGCTCTACCTTTTGCTTTACATATATCATTTTAAAGTTCCCCTTTAAATGTATCATAAGTAATTATTAAAATAGAAAATTAAAGGGAGAATGTATCATATTGGACAACAATTCAACTTATTATATATAATTGAAAGGGGAAAAATATTACACAAAACTATTCAGTTTATTTGAATTTTTTTTAGAATCAACATACCAGAGTGATATGGAGTTCAATTTGAAACTACACTTCTATTCCAATCGCAGTGTAGAGAAACACAATTCTATTCACCAGTGTATTGATACAAAAACAATGGTGTCAGTGAACCACTAAAAGGGAGCAAAGTACACAAATATTTAATGTTGCAGAAGAAGAAAAAGTAGTAGTTCAGAATTTTCGTTGTTTTAAAATGAGATGAAATTCCTCTATTTATAGACAACAAATGGTAGTGTGAACAAATACTTATTGTGCCTTATCGAAAATGTCACAACTATTTGGAAAAGTTACAACCATTCAGAAAGGTCACAACCTTTCATAAAAGTCACAATTTTTCATAAAAGTCACAAATCTTCATAGAAGTCGCAACTCTTCATAAAAGTCACAACTTTTCATGAAAGAGGAAGGCTAGTTTTGAAAATAAATAAATTAAAAAAGAATCTGGTTTGTGGTGGCGCCACGTAGGCGGGCCTAAGGTTTATATATATATATATATATATATATATATATATGATATATGATAATTAGTTACTATAATTATTGATTAGTGGATCTATAATTTTTGTGTATTTGAAAATTGGCAACCGTAAATATGTATTTATAAAAGGAACGTCCGAACATAGAAATATGCGATTTATTAATACAATGTCTTTGGACATTTTGATATCTTATTTATTACATGATTTGCTCATTTAGTAAAATTGAGAAAAAAATTGAGAAAAAAATTGATAGTTTTCATAACTTGTGAGGTTTCCATGTTTATAAAAATAATACTACATCCGTCCACTTTTAATTGTCATAGTTTCTTTTTTAAGTCAAACGATAATAACTTTGACTAATATTTTACGATGTATTTTTCATCATATTAATATGCAAAAAATTGCAATTTATAGTAATTTTCGTATAGTTTTTGAATATCTAATTTTTTTTGTTTAAAATATCGAATTAATGTAATATAATTTCACTTTGAAAATTAGTCAAATTGACTTTCAAAAAGCGCAGCTTGACAATAAAAAATGGACGGACGGATGTTTCCCTGTCTTTTTCTATAAAGAGTACAATTTATAGAATTTTTTTTCTTAAATTTCGTATCAAGTCAAATTACATCGTATAAATTAATACTGATCACGGAGG
Source organism: Solanum etuberosum (assembly GCA_029582245.1). NCBI lineage: Eukaryota > Viridiplantae > Streptophyta > Magnoliopsida > Solanales > Solanaceae > Solanum > Solanum etuberosum. The sequence continues at coordinate 60,285 of JAJONR010003040.1, read as the reverse complement.
GAATAGTATGTTTGACCTTACTACTCATAGCTTGCGCGTTAGGTTTGCTGCAAGCCTTGTGACAAACAAATTTTACATGTAAAACGAGTCCGTGTAGACCAAAATAAAGAAAGCGTATACAAGTTTGATTCCTTTGAATTCTATTTTTTTTTTTATAAAACTTTTTGTTCTCCATATGTTTCATTTATGTAGCACTTTTCTTATAATTTATTTTTAAAAATATTGATTTTTTTACATTTGACAGTTGGAATAAGATTTTTGATCCCTCGATTGTTAATAAAATTTTGTTTTGATTTTTGTGATACACGACTCAATATATTACCTCTATAATTAAAAATTGTGTTTTTCTTGGTTCCTTTATATAAAAAATAGGTTATATTTAAATTATTTTTAGGAATATATTATCATACATGGAGTAATTTATAAAAAAAAATTATTTGCACTAAAGTTATTAAATTATTTTTATAACAAAAGATCACTCAATTTTTTTTAATATAAATATCACAAAAATTGCTAAACTATTAATTTTCTATAATAAAAAAATCATCCAACTTTGCTTAAGTATCACATAAAGTAATTTTTTAATTATAAAAAAAAATTAATAATTTTAATCACTAAAATAAAATCAAATGAGTATGATTAGTCCACCGACCAGTTTTTTGTCTTGTCTATTTTCTCCCGTCAAAATTAAACCAACCTTTGAATTATTTTCTGTTTTATTTTTTCAACCTAACATCTTTAGTCAAAAAATAAATAAAAAATCTAGTCTAAACAAACCTTCTTAGCACCCCTTTTTTGGCCCATTCCTATTCAACACTTGACAATTTTTCTTAGTCAATATTCAATTTAGGTCACACGTTCATGAAATATTTTATGATTAAAATTATAATACATAGTTTTGATAGTATTATACTTCAATTATATTAAATATTGAAAGTTGAACCGCGTGACATCAACAAACTCACATATATACACACATTAGTTCCCTACAAACTCCTATTAATTTCTATAACTTGCAAACAATAAAATCATAAAACCAAACTCATTTCCAAAGATTTAATTTCTAGTTCAAGTTAAGTTTTGTTTCTTTTTGTTGTTGTAACATAAAGACAATGATTTCAACATGGAGGAAGAAAAGAGCATCAAGGAGGAGTAACTCAAAGAAACAAATTGAAGAAAAAACCATGGAGTTGTTGATGGTTCCTAGCCATTTCAAGTGTCCAATTTCATTAGATTTGATGAAGGATCCGGTGACATTGTCAACGGGGATCACGTATGATCGAGTGAGTATCGAGACATGGATTGAAAGTGGAAATCAAACATGTCCCATCACTAAAAAAGTGTTGAAGACACTGGAGCCAATTCCTAATCACACCATGAGGAAAATGATCCAAGAATGGTGTGTTGTAAATAAAGATCATGGGATCGAGAGGATCCCAACTCCAAGAATCCCCGTTACCTCTGATGAGGTAACGGTGATTCTTAGGAAGATCGAGTCTTGCTGCAAATTGCAGCAAGGCTCAGAGTCTAGTCGTGAACTAGTAATGAAAATGAGGAAGATGATAAAAGAAAGTACGAGGAATAAACGTTGTTTTGTTGCAAATGGTGCAGGGAAGATGTTATCATCTACACTTGTTGGTTTTACGGAGAAATCATCCGTTTATGAAGTTGAAACAATGCAAGAAATTTTATCAACTTTGACAGTATTATTGCCTCTAGATGGTGAGTCCAAGTCAATTCTTGGATCAAAATCATCTTTAAATTGCATGGTTTGGTTCTTGAAATGTGGAAGTTTATCAAGTAGGAGAAATTCAGTGTTTTTGCTTAAAGAAATCATGAGAATGGAAGAAACATGGAGAGTAGAAGAGTTATTAAAGATTGATGGAGGTTTGGAATCATTAGTGAAGTTAGTAAAAGAGCCAATTTGTCCTACAACTACAAAAGCTTCTTTATTAACAATTTACCATATGGTTAATTCATCACAATTATCAAATGAAAAAGCAAGATCCAAATTTGTTGATTTGGGGTTAGTGGAATTGCTTATAGAGACACTTGTGGATTGTGAAAAGAGCATATGTGAAAAAGTATTAGGAATTTTGGCTAGAATTTGCAACTCACAAGAAGGGAGAAAAAGGGCTAATAATTATGCCTTGACTATTCCTGTTTTGATCAAGAAATTATTGAGAGTTTCAGATTTAGCAACTGAATTTTCAGTTTCAATATTATGGAAGTTAATTGAGAAAAGGGATAATGTTGTGCTTATTAATGAAGCACTTCAAGTTGGTGCATTTCAAAAGCTATTGTTACTAATACAAGTTGGTTGTAGTGAAAATACTAAGGAGAAGGCAAGTGAGTTGTTGAAATTGTTGAATTTGCATAGAGGTGAGGTAGAATGTATTGATTCTTTGGACTTGAAGAACCTAAAGAGGCCATTTTGAACATTAGTTTAGTTGATATTATGTGTATACATTCATTTTTCATATATCAATGTACAAAATATAATAAGTTATGAATATTCTTTTGGATATAACTTTGTATTTTTTTTATTTTTATTTTACTTATAGAAGTTTATGTTGAAGATGAATGAAATTTATGTTGTTGTTAAATGACTATTGTCCCTAGTGACTGACTTTGTATGACAATTCACTCCCTCGTAATTTTTAGTGTTGACTTAACAAATTATGTTTTGAATCTTTTTGTGTCAATATTATCACTTAGAACTTGTTGGGATGATTTTAATTAGGATTCAGGGGTTGAGATGAGTTTTGACACTGTTAGATTTTGTTTTGAACAGTAGTAGATTGTGCCTACCACAATCACGATCAAAAGGAAGGCTAGTTTGATTATTGTGCTTAATGATCGTGGAATAGGAGGCACGATCTAACCATTGCAATCGCAATACCTTGATCATGATCACGATTAAGCATTCGTTATTTCTTTTAAATTGTATACACATTGATAAATAATAAAGGATACACATACGTACAAAGCGCGAGACTAATAATTAGCTTACAATATAAAACTTGTGGGTGTGAAGTATAATTTACATAAAATTTAACCCGTTTGAGAAATACAACCCGAATCCAATTTTTCAGTTTTAGTAACAAGGTTTTGAGGTACTCATCAATGGAGAACAGAAAATTTGTAGTGAAGGAACTCCTCAAGGACAAGAAACTCTGGTTCGCTTCATTCCTCATTGTCTGGGCTGCTGCTCTCCAGGTAATTTCAATTTCAAGTATGCTTGGTAAATAAATCTCGGTTGATTGACTGCTGAAATTTTCACGTTGTTGGCGAGGGATCGATTCCTCCACCTTGTAGTATCCTCCTCCAATTTGTGTAATTTGTTGGGCAGGGGCACATGATGTGGTTGCAGAGGCAAGATTCTTTCAAGGACAAGTTTGGAAACCTAAATGATGAAGGCACAGATCAACAGGAGCTGGCAGATAATCAATGACCTCGGTAACTACTTATAAGATTTGATATAACTTAAATTATCCATTGATAAGCTGCTTTCTGTTTGAGATGAGTGATTTTTTTGCGATTTCCTTTTGAATGAAACATCAATATGTATGAGATTAACTTAAATTACCAGTGATGGTTTAATAAAGTGATGCATTTTAAGATTGTAATCAATAGTGAGTGTTGCGTAGTGATCAATGAAATTGGTTGAGAACCATGAGGTTTCTGTTCAAATCCCAGCCGGAGACAAAAAGAAAAACAATAGGTGATTTCTTTCCACCTATGCAAGCCTTGGTGGACAAAGTTAACCGGTACATGTGTGCTAGTGGGAGGTAGCAGGTACCCCACAGCATAAGTCGAGTTGCATGGAAACAGCCACGGTTGAAAAAAGTGATGCGTTTAAGGCACCTCCAATATGCGATAACATTTATCATGAAATTGACATGAAATATGGTCTACTATTTTATGAAAGCAACATTTGTATCCTTTTCAGGACAAGAAATGCTAATAAGAACTTATTGATACAGTTGATGACTCTCTCAATGGCCTGTCTAAACTGTACATGACTCCAATTTTTCTTTGTAATCATGCTTGATCCTTTCTAGTTGTGTTGTCAAGTGCAAAAGGCTACAGTTGCCTGTTGGAGCATAATGCACAAAGTGCAACTGAAGCGCGGGTTTATTGAAGTAAAAAAACGATAATTTTATGAGATTATGTGGGAGAATATGGAAACCATATTCTTTCTTAACAGTCTTGGCCTCCGGTCAAGTTGAATCAAGTCAAGTTGGGAAATAGTTATGTGTCGAGTGGCCGAATAAACCACATTTCCAAGTTGGGAAACCATAAAACCTTATGAGTGAAATTTTATGCAAAAACATATTTGGTTTCCATGTATGTGTACACACACACACACACAATCGATCACATTCAACCTAAAGGGATAAAAAACAGCTACATTGTAAGTGACACAGGAAACGTGAAGCTGGAATATAACAAAAATGTCCTTATTCATACAAAGGAAGAAACTAATAACTTAGAGCAGCAAAAGTAGTGGTGGCAACAACAGTACAGAAATCTCATTTCTCTTTCACCATAGAAAGTTAATCTTGAATGTATTGTTTCTTCTCCAACATACATCATGAAGAAGCACGGTCAAAGCCTCAACCAGGAAAGCTGGAAACTCCCGCTGTGTGTTTCCATTTCCGACCCTATGAAAGAGTTTCTTCTACATGCTGATAAAGAAGCCAAACATGCCACTAAACCTAGGGAAAATACACGTATAAGATATATATTCAAGCCTTGGATTGTTTATGTATATCTTCTCAAGAGAATGTAATTTGCAAGAAGGAAAAAGAATCAAGCATAGACGCAAGATTACTCGAACACATTACTGTAAATTTATAGCAATCAACCATGAAACAAACACAGAATGTTCAGTAGCGGGCTTAAGTTCTTGCCTTCTGTGCCTTTCTGGAATATTAAAGTTCACTTTCACTGCAAAAATTAATTTAATGGGTTACTACCAAAATCAGTTGCTTATATGATGTCTACATTTCCTTTACAATATTGTAAATAAGGCCAAATATTGTTTGTCTTTATTTATTTTTCTATGTATTTGTATTTTTCATTGTGGAGATACTTGATTTATAGACAATTGTATATTATTAAAAAATAAACCAGGGCTCCTCAGAGTACTTGGGGCAATCCAATGTTTCCAAGTATTGTGGCGTAACTTAGTTTCCTGATTAATTTTCTTTTTAATGTTTTCAAGTAGTCCAAAGATGTTTCTTTTCTAATCTATTCAGATTGCCTTTACTGAACAATTTGGTATTTTGATTATCATAATTAATCAGCATCTATCACTGCTCCTTTTATTTCTGCTTGACATTCAAATACCTTTTAACTGAAATATATATGCATATATATTTTTGACACCAAAACATGAGGAAAATTTCATGCTTGGTAGAGTTGAAACAAACTAATGACTTAGCATGTGTATTTTGTTGTACGACTGATTTGTTATGTTATGTTCTGTCAATAATGCAACTTTTCTAGATAATAGAAAAACAATCCATGTTTGCTTCTCTTTAAAGGTTGAATCTCTGGAAATAAGTCAATGATTGCATATGAGCTATATACATATAGAGGTAATATTCTTAAAATACTGGGAATAGTCATAGATAATGTGGTATTTTACTCTTGAAGCAGTTTGAAATTTTGTTCAGTTTGCAGCATGTGGTGATATTTCCTCTTGAATTTCTTGCTTAGGTTGATCAGTTGTGGGTGTTCTTGATAAAAATGTTGTCATTTGAACTAGACTTTTTAATGTTCAAATCGGGTTACCGGTGTGTTATCTAAGTCTTTTAACTAGTCCAATGGAAATCTCCTCTATTGCAGCCAAAGCTATGGAAGAGGAGAAAGAAAAGAAGGTATGGTGGTAATATCTTCTTGAACAGGCGAATTTTTCAGGTTTCAGCTATATAAGCAAATGGTTGCTGCAAAGTCTCAGTTTAGAAGGGTCTGACCTCAACACTTTAGGTTTCTCAACATTAGCATATAGTTCCAAAAGATATAATGTCCTTCATAAATCAACTTCGTCTTTGTTTTGAACTTGAAATATGATATAAGCTTCAAGCCTAAGTTCCTCAGAAACAAGCTTTTAGATCATTCATACATTGATTCTCATCTTTTATTCCTTTAAATGGTTGCAGTAGTTCTAGAAAAACAGTCGAGAGCAATACTGGAAACGGTACAAAGAGAAGCTTCAGTTACTTACTACTCACAGATGATAGATAAATAGGAGAAACTATTGGCCGCCACTTTTTGGATCCTGAGCTCTCATTAGTTACTTCAATGTACGTTTTATCAGACTCTCAATCATCAGGTCACTTGTTTATGAACTCACGTTTGGTTCGTCTTATGGTATCAATTGCTTCTTCTAAGATGCTATGAAGTAGTCTACTTTTGATATGTAAATGAAGGACTACAATGTTCTACTAAACCAACATTTGATATTGTTATCTTATGTTTTGGTTCATTTAGAGAAAGAAGGGGGATTCTTCTTTGCTTAAGGTGATTTACTTTGTAATAACTAGGTTCTCCTTTTCAAAATTGAAAGCATTGTTATTTAGTGATAGGTTCATTCTCAGTAATTTTCTGATTTTGAGCTTGGCATAATGATTTTGTTCAAGTAATTTATGTAAAACATTAGTTAATTATAAAAGATAAATGTTGCTGGTTTTTTTCGTCCAAGGAATTTACACGGTGTAAGGTTTGCTTACGCCCCACCCTCTCGTGACCAGAGGAGGACCCGCGTGGTGGGTTGGGGTGCACATGCACTCATTAACTTTGAAAAAAACTTAGTATACATATATGTGTATATACATTGAAGAAAAAAAGACTCTTATAATCTTGTATTTATCAAATGTTTCTGGTGCATCCAAGGGTGTGACCTAGTGGTCAATGAAGTGGTTGAGAATCCTAAGGTTTCAGTGGAGGCAAAATATACTAGGTGATTTTTTCTATCTGTCCTAACCTTGACTGATAGAGTTACTTGATACTTGTTGTGGGTGGGAGGTGGCAGCCTGAACAGGTATCCCGTGGAATTAGTCGAGCTGCGCGAAAGCTGATTCGGACACTACCGGCTTAAAAAAAAAATGTTTCTGGTCATTGAAATCTCTGTAAAATTAAAGACAAAACCAATTTGTTTTATTTAGCATAATCAAAAAGTTTGTACGACATATGGATCATTTTTTCAAACCATTAAAGGTATAAAATTGATAGTTTTTATTTTATTTTTATAAACACTAATAATTACTCAAAATAGCATTTGATGAAAATTTCGTCACTTTGTGTAACCAAGATTCCCCACTTTTTATTAACAAGAAAAAGCAACGAAAAAAATGTAGAGAGAAAAAGGGGCCAAAATCCCATCAAATCTAATCAAGAAAATCATAACAAATGCTAATCATGAAAATTAGCTGTTATTGCTAAAAATCATCATTTACCAAGATTTGCTTTGCTGGATTTTATATGATCCATTAAGAAAAAAAAAATGAAAATGAAATGTTTAAAGGACAATATATATTAATTAATTTCTAATTTTTTAAAATAAAATTCACTACCATAATGAATTGTGCTATTTTCACGGCGGAAAATGAGCATACTAGACATAATTTTTATTTATTTTGTAGTAAGAAAAATATTACTATGATGATATGATTATTAAGGGATAGTAACAATTTTAGTCCCTCGATACTTTAATTTTTGTGATATTTGACTAAACACATTTAATATCTAATTAATTGAAATGTGTGGTTTTAGTCTTTTTATGTAGGAAGTATATTATATTTCTACTAGTATTATTTTTGGAACAATATTACCTTCGAAGAAGAATTAATAACATAAGTTTATCATAGCACATAAGTAATTAATTAGTGGAACAATTAATAATCATGATAAATTTGTGAATATATACTAGAAAAGGGATCAAAAGTGTATATTTCAATTTTCAATTAATTAAAGATTAAATATATTTAACTAAATAACAAAAGAATTTACCAATAGCGAAGGAGGTACCAAAAATGCTATTAACCTTATTATTATTAATTTATAAATACCCTATGTTTTTTCGAATCTATTTACGTACGATAAAGACATTTGGCATATGTAATTTTTCTTCAAAAAGCAATGATTAGCTTAATTGAAATGTTAAATCAGTTTGACTAATAATTACTAATTGTGTAACACAAGTTGTAAATTGTCTTGAAACAGAAAATCCGTGTAGCACAAGTTGTAAAGTGCATGCAAAATTAAGTCAATATTGATTAAAAGAAGTCAATATTGAAAACTTATGAAACTATTTTGTCAAGATTTCATTTCGTAATAAAGTAATTTTTTCATGCTTTAGCTTCCTAATAAAACAATAACATTTTTGGCTTAATTGATTAAAAATAGCTGATAAAGTATAACTATGATAACTGATAAAAGTCTGAAATTGATTTATAAATAAGTAATTATGTGTAATGTTGAAATTGATTATAAATATATTAATATTTTCAGTTGGAAAAATGGTCAAAAATGCCCTTAAACTATGTGAAAGGAACAAAAATGCCCTCCGTTTATAGTTTGGCTAAAAAATGTCCTTACTGTCAATACGTTGGTTCAAAAATGCCCTCCGTTTTGTAGTTTGGTCCAAAAATGCTCTTGCCGTCAATACTTTGGTCCAAAATGCCCTTATTGTTATTTAATGGATCAAAAATGCCCATTTTTTAAATAAATATATTATTATTTTCTTTCTCACACATTCTTTTTCTAATAATGTTTTTTAAATTAGCAAATGTTTATCTTACTTCAATTCAGAAAAAAATAAAAAATGAAAATATTTCTTATTTTATTATCATTATTTTTTATTGTTATATAAATATAAATTACTGATGGATTTACTATGATCTTTATATATATGACATATATTATCTGTCGAAAGGGTACAAGAAGTTATTCTATTTTAATTGATAAAATGAGATTAAGAAGAAAGAAAACAAGAATATTGTTCTTTAATAATATTTTAATTAGGAAGAAGATGTGTTTAAAAAGAAAAAAATAATATATTTATTCGGAAAAGGGCATTTTTGACCCATTTTGTAACTATAGGGGCATTTATGGACCAAAATTAACTGCAAATGCATTTTTGAACCAAAGTATTGACGGTAAGGACATTTTTGAGCTAAACTATAAACGAATCACATTTTTATTCCTTTCACATAGGTTTAAGAGCATTTTTGACCCCTTTCCCTTTTCAGTTTCCTGTTAAATAGTTGAGACACCATGTCTTTATTTTATGTTTTTCGTTGTATGCCTTGGGGATTGAAAATGACTTAGATCTTAGCAAAAATATAAATGTAAAACTATTTTTGCATGAAAAAAAAAAGTGTTAAAAAATTGGTTTTGGAAAAGTTATTCCAAATTAATAGAAAAAGGTAAAGAGATAAAATAATTAAATATATATATATATATATATATAAAGACAAGATTTTGTATTAATAATAAATCCTCCTAAGGATTGCTAGTTATTATTTTTTAAATTCCATACATGAAACTTAGTAGAATTTCAAGTATTTTCCTCCTTTCCTTTTAAATAGTATACACGGCTATTTCAATTCGTCATTTTTGAAAGTTTCTATAATTTCATTCAATAACCTAGCATTCTCCATAAAATCCTAAAAATCATGATAAATTCAAAATATAGATGATCAAATGATTTTATTAAATTTTAGTGTATATACCCTAGGTATAAACAAATATACCTAATCAAATAAATTAGAGATATTTTTATTTTAATTTTACGTACTTATTGTTGTAGTATAGTATTTTCAAATGACATGAAGTCGTTAATTAACTTCACATAGTAGTATTATTATTTATAAAACTAAGCATTACTTCTAGGTAATAAAACATATTAGCTACGTATTTAGGATATATTACCTTGGATGTTGTTTTAAAAATTCTATTTTTAATACAAAATTTAAATTATTTATTTTAAAGTTCTATAATATTTCTTTTCTTTTTAATATAAGTTTTGAACTTTTTTTTTTTATAACCATCTTCAATATTATATTAAGTGAAAAAAATATATCATAAATTCACCATTAATTCTTTTTTGAGCCTCAATAACTTGGGTGCCTAAAAATAAACACTTTATTAATTTCACCCTCAAGCTATCTATGTATAAAATTACACTAAACATATTTTTAATATATTAAATATATATAATAAAAACAGAATTTAAACCTAATAAATCAATGAATAATCATAAAATTTCAAATCTTAACCCATAATATTCAAATATTACAACCATGACTCTTGATATTTATCCCCAAATATTACTTTTCCTTTTTTAAATGACTTTTTGTTTTAGTATAAAATCTCCATACAAAAATAAATTTATATATATATATAAACATAAATTTCAAAAGACAAAGACGGCCGCCTCCATAACTCCGAAAGCATTGGCCGAAATTGGCGGGAAAATCCAACAGTTGAAACCTAGCAACTACGCCTGACGTGGGCCCCTATTTAAATGATCAGACGGCCATCATTCCTTCACTTTCCCACTGCTTTTTATAAAAGAAAAAAAAATAAAACTCTGTTTTCCACTTCTACTAAAAATTAAAAAAATCATCTTCTTCCTCTTTTTCTTCCATTTCACTAAAAGCTCCACAAAAAATGGTTAGCATATATCATTTAAATTTCATATTTATATGTTTTCAATTTGATGATATTCGTTATTGTTTTAGATTTTGATCTTAAATTTTCAATTTCAATGATACGATTGTTGTTTTTGTGAAGCTAATTGGAGGTAAAATTCGAGTGATGAACAGAGTAGATTGGATTGGGAATTTTCTGAATATCAAGTTTTTCGAATCGTGTGGATATCACAGAGAATTAAGAAGAAATGAGAAGAATATGTTTTGTATTGATTGTAATCTCTGTTTCTGCAAACACTGCGTATCTTCTTCGTCGCACTGCTTCCATGAATGGCTTCAAATCTGCAAATACGTTTATCATGATGTTGTTAGACTTCATGAGATTCAGAAACATCTTAATTGTTCTGAAATTCAGGTATGTTTTTTGTTGGTTTTTGCTAGTCGAGATTCAACAATTTTGATTAATATTTTTATAAGTACAATTTATAATACTTTTTTGTATGATTTTTGAAGTGCAATTTAATTTAAAAAAATATTAGTTACATTAGTTCACTTAATTAGTCAATTCATGCATTTTTGTTTTTCTAATGATATCTTAATTTTTGGTTTTTGTGTGTGTGTGAAAAATGAGTTTGAGTTCTATGCCCACTAACACTCTAAAAAGAAGCCCAAAATATATTTAAGAATCAAGTTTTATAAGGTAACTAGGTAAATTTATAGGATAAATATTGATGATGATTTAAAATGGAAATTACCTTGATATCACATATTATAGTTTAATATTTTTGGTAGAATCAAGTCTTATTAAATTAATAATTATTATTATTATTATGGTAAATTTCTATGATAGATATTGATTTAAAATGGTACTTAACTTACATGTAGAATAGTTATTATAGATAGTGATATTGATTGGTTTAAGATGGTAATTAACTTAGATCATATATTCAAAATTAGCTCATAATATTCCATGGTGAAAAGCCAAATTTTAATAAGATATTATTAATATTTTAAATAAATTTTATTCATCTATTTTCTTTTCTTCAAAAAAATCACTTTTTAGCGATATTGTTAACTTTTTAAGGATTAATTCATTCAAATATATACGAGAAATATAGAGAAATAAGAAAAAATCAGAATCAATGTAGTATATATACTAATTAAAGAGAGATATAAACTTAACTGGTTTGCTCACTAAACAGCCCTAACAAAAATATGAAATAATATTTGTTATAATTAAAAAGTATTATATAAAGTTTTTTCAATTCTTTTTAATATTAAATTTATAATGGTCATGTATAGTAACATAGTAATGCATTACGTCTTTTTATTTTATACTAATTTTAATTCTTCCGACTAGAAAATTACAACTATATATGATTGCAAAGTTATAATTAATATTTAGAAATGTTCATTATTTTCTTATTTAGTTATGACATTTAGGAATGTATTTAAATTTTCTTTTCAAACTTTAACGTTTTTAATTAAATAACAGTAAAACTTTATTTGATATTTTATAACTTTGAATTATACTACTTATCTATTTCTAAGTATCCATTCTTATCTCAGAAAATCACTCAACCTATTTAATTGATATTTTAATTATAATTTACTCATATAAATTTTTTATTTAAAAAATAAGAAAATACCATTTAAATCATTTAGTGACCCATAATTAAAATTTGCTGCTTAGTTGCCGGACATGAAAGCTAACAAGGTAATTGAATTTGCCTTTCAAGTTAAGAAGAGAAGTGTTGTTAAATCGTAGAACAGTGTTTTTCATCATCTCTTATTTTGCTGCGTTGAATGACTTTCTGAGAGGAGAGTGCATAGTTGAGTGAGTTATTAACTCTAAAAATTTGTCACTAATTTTATTTAGCGATAAATTATCACGATGATTGATTTTGCAGACTTACAAGATTAATGGTGAAAAGGCTATACATCTAAATCCACGTCCTCAATCTAAAGATAGCAAAACTTCAAAGTTAAAGGGGAGTGTAACTTGTGAAGCTTGTGGGAGACACCTTCAAGATTTACCAAATCGATTTTGCTCCATTGCTTGCAAAGTAAATTATCTCAACTTTACCACATTTTTAATGTTTGATTTTATTTGCTTATTTCCATGAAAATTCATTCTAGGTATCCATAGATGCAAATATTTGCAAAGAAGGTCAGAAGAAGAAGCACATCTCCAATCAAAGTACGAAATTTGATCACTCAAATGAAAACGAATCTTGTATCTCTTTGAATGAGTCATCTGAGGTAATTCAAACATGGTGCATTTCACCTTTGAAACCAAAGAAGAATTTGCACAAAAGGAAAGGCGTTCCTAGAAGAGCTCCCATACGTTAAATATCGATCGATCGATCAAATAAAAGTCATTAACGTCCATCGATCGATCGATCGTTATTCACTCAGGAGAAAAGTAAGCCAATATCGTATGAAAATTGGCCACAAATAGTGATGGTGAATATTAATTCAATGATCTTTCAATTTTATTTTATATTTTAAGTATTGTTTCTAGTTGGGATGTACATGAACATATGATAACAATAATGTCAATCTATCATACAAAAAAGTATTCAATTATATATTGAATAACAATCATTTTGAAAAGATAGTCCACAATTTTGGGTTTTAGTTGGGTTGGTCGGTTTGTGATCCCCACCTTTTTGTCTGAGTAATAACAAATTTTAGTGGTTGAATAGCATAAAAATGGGGTCTTGACAGGCTTAATATTCTGCCTTTTGCATATCTACTATATACATTATTAATTTTTTTTTTGATAATATCAATATTATAATTAGAAAAATTCTACTTTTAAGTTAAAATATTATTTTTGCCATAGTTCCTTGTATGGATCTGTCATATGATTCTCATTTTGTGAGCTCAAAGGTGTAAACACACATCAATATAAATTATCATGGTTAAATAATAATTAAAAAAAAGGAACTTTAGATTTAAATGTATAATATGTATGTGTTGATTTGATTTAAATATCGAATGTGATTTAATTTAATTCAATATAAATTGTTGATTGGTTTCTTTTTTGGAACAACAATATAACTTACCATATGGTTAAATAAAAAAAGGAACTTTAGATTCAAATATATGATTTGCATGTGTTGATTTGTTCTAAATATTGGGTGTGAATTAATCTAACCCAATATAATAAATTGTTGATCGTTTTTTTTTTTTTTTTTTGAAATTTTATCATGTATGTATTCATAGTATCTAGTCTTTTTTTTACCCCCTTAGAAAACCAATAATTATTATACATCTACTTTTACTATAGTACTTTATTTAAATGTATCGCAAATTTTGTAGTTCCATTTGCGATAACGATATTCATAATTATATAGAATCAACACCACTTTTTTTTTTAGAGTTTTGGAGTCAAAAAATCAAAATTTAAGATAATCTTAATTTTTTGAATTTTTCAGAATATGATTTATCGACCCAATTTGACTCATAATTTTATGAGTCCACTCATAACGATCTAGTGAATGATACTCATAGATTATACGAGATCAACACCATTTTTCTTGGAGTTTCAGGATTTTCCACAATGAAACAAGACTCACTATATTAGATTTAGCCAATTTAAGTGTGGATGGGATCCCCCAATAAATTTTACTTATTTGTATTTGAATGCCTCAATGATTTTCAAAATCTTTCAATTTTTATTCATAGCAAGGTTGCTCATTAATTTATTTAGTTCATACATACATTCGAAATTCTTCTTAAACAACATCGCATTAAATTATTATTTTAAAATATAATAAGATCAATTAGCGAGATAATTTTTAGCTAATGCATATAATTGTGTACTTAAAACATGATAGTAGAATACTTATCTCATGATTATATTATTATATACTACTCCTAATATGTAATAGTTCTACATATCTTTTCTCAATTTATCATATTTTAAGTACTAAAAGGAAAAACATATCACGTGAAATGGTTTAATTATTTTAAAATGAAATATTTGGCATAGACGTTACTCGTAAAGAATGAGAGTCTTAAAGCAATAGTAAAGTTATATTTGTGTAGCCTATAGGTTAAGAATCTGAACAGTGGAAGTAACCATTAGTACTTGTATTAAGATAGATTGTCCACATCACATCTCTTAGAGTGCGACTCTTTTCCTAACGTCCTTGACCCTAATTAACACAAGATGTTTTGTGCACTGATCTTTTATAGCTCCAATCGATAAAGCGTTTAGCATTTATTTTATTTTATGTGTAACTTAATTAGACCTCCATACCCTCCATGTGCTATTACGTACAACAATGTCGTGTTCATACTTATTCTTCTCATTTGAAAGTGGCAGACAAAAAGAGTACATAAAGAAAAGAAATTCTGAATTTCTGGGACTAGGGTTTTGTGTTGTTTGATTAGTTTTCTACTTTTATGAAGTTTTTTTTTTGGGTTTTAAAAGTACAAAACAGCATGTGATATTTGATTATTTTAATGGTAAAACTACATAATGGAGTTAGTAACAATATATGGTTTTATTAACCTAAAATATATATATAACCTGATATGGAGTGACATTGAAGTCCACTTTAATTTGTCTATAATAAGAGAAGAACAGTCAATATTTACATTTAATAAAACAGGAATTATCAATTTGGATATATAGAATGTGATACTGAAAACATATAGCATTTGAAGTTGAGTTGAAAAAAATATAGTATTTGAAGTTAAGCTATATATATATATATATATTATTTGCGCTTCGCGCGATTAGAAAAGAAATAAAAATATGACTAAATCACTAATGTTTTAAATTTTGATAAAACAAAACCAATTAGTAGATTTAAAGATTAAAACTATATTTGGATATGCAAAGTTTCCAAACTAATCTTCAAAAAATCAATTCAATGTATAGTCGAACCAAATTTTGGAGAAAAAAAGAATGTTATGGACAAATGGCTTATAAGTATATATATTTTGAAATTTTATTAGTGGAATTTAAAACTATATGATAATAAATATTAATTAAAAAATATTTTAATATGTATACAATATTTCTGCCTTATTACATTTGCATGGATAATAAGTGTCGTGACTATCGTCATGTATATCTAATATACAAACAAACTATATTATATAATGTTTTAAAACAATCATTTTTTTGAATTAATATAAGGTCTCATTTTAATGTGTCACATAAATTTCCCCCAAAAAATGTGGACTAAGATCTATATACCACTACACCAAAAATGATCATTAGTGATAATTAATTAACGGTAGATTGTCATTGACACACAAATGACGAGATAAATGGATATATAGTGGAATATACACAGTGATATACACCAAATATAATGAGGGATACACATATGGAATTGTTAATTGTTAAAAGGGGAAATTTCACAAATAGCCACTATAATAAACTTAAATAGACTCCTTAGTTATAATTTGCATATTTACGGGTTGTAGCTATAGCTTACATTTGTATAATTCGCACCTTGTTTGTATAATTCACGAATACGTTTGTATAATTCACGTGAATTTGTATAATTGAGTTATTTTTGTCCGTATTTATATAAGTATAATTATGTTGGTAGACTTTTGTACTTATATATTTTGTATAAGTAAAATATAAAAGTATACAAATAGAATAACTACATACAATTATAGATTTATACAAATATGGGTACAACTGTAGATCTAAAATTGGATCTATTTTTTGGAGTAATACAAATTCTGAAATTATACAAATATGATAAAAATTGAAATAACGAATTTATACAAACACAAACATCTGAACTTTAATCAGTTATACAAATTATATTATACAAATTACATTATACAAAAGTTATACAAATTCTGAAAACTACACGTTTATACAAACTTTAAAAAGTTATACAAAAAGAATTGATGTATCTGATGATAAAAGTGAAAAACCAAAGGAAATTAAATCACCGTCATATACAAATACAAATCAAACGAAGAATTGTTAGTGGCGAATTATACAAACGTGACGAATTATACAAACTTGGCGAATTATACAAACTCGAATTGAAGCCAACGTAATTAACACTAAATATTAGTGGCGAATTGTAAATTAGCTAAATTAATTATAACTATATTAACTAATTAACTATTATGTGTTTACTTATTCGCGTAATTTCCCCATTGTTATATTATCATAGGGTTTTCTCAACACAAACAAGGATTCTCCAAATTATCAAACCTTACTACAACAGTACCAGCCTAACTCTTAATTGGATAAAATCAATAAATAAAAAATTTCCACAAAAGGCCTAATTTGAATTGCAAGAATATAAGCTAATAAAGCTTGTTTGGAATCCATCAAATCATCCTAAACGACAAAGAGTTGAAAATTATTGTAAATTTCTATTATGTATTTCAAATAAACTAAGATTAGTTGTGTGAGATACTTTTTTTTATCTCATAATTAAAACTCAAATTTATTTTGTGAATTCATAAGTAATTTTGATCCATTTTTTGAGAGACAAACATATCTCTCTCTTAATCCGTACGTCTATTGTGTGAGTATATATTAAAGTATTTATTGACGAATTTTTAGTTACATTTATGAATTAAATCTCATAAATTTTTATGATAAATATAATACAATAATATATATATATATATATATATATATAAACAATCAAATCAAATCAAATCGATCTTTTCGATTCAGAGCAAAAGTAGCTGCCTTCATGTGTTATTGCTTTCTCCTTTATATAATTGACTTGCTCTCATGAAGAAAATATCTCTCCAAAAATTATATTCATATATATTTAGAATAAAAAAGAAAGGAGGACAATGGTTGAGTACAAGTACGTTTGAATTGACTTATTTTAGATATTTTAAAGTTAAAATAGCTTTTAAAATTATTTTTAAGTGTTTGGTTAAAAAAAATCATGACTTATAACTCATAATTCTAAAATCATCCAAACGGACTCTTAAATCTAGCTCTTTTCTTAAAGAGACATTTTTGCATTTATTTTAGATTATAGAGGTTAGGCTTTAGCCGAATAATATACTCTTGCAAAATTAGCCACTAGTTACAAAGTTTTAATAAGATATCGAGAGTGCTATCAAAGTCATGTGCAAATTTGTAAACTACTCATATTCCTATCTAAGGAGTTGCAAAAAGGTAAAATAAAATAAAAATATAAAAAGAACCAATAAAGGATAATTTAACAAGTTGCTAATAATTCATCTTGGATTTATTTTGGATTTATTAGGGTATTTTAATTGAAGCTTTAATTGATAATAATTAGCTTCTAAATTATCAGAATTAATATTTTCCATTTTTGTTTGTGCAAAAATAGCTAGACCACGAGCAAAGGCAAAATAGCCAGTACCACCAACAACATTCAACTTGTTATTATCATTTGTCAAACTCTTAGCTTCAACACTAAGACTCCCACTAAATTCTTTTGAATTAAATGTAAGATAAATAATATTAAATGCGAAATTCGCAAAATCTTGAAATGGGATGATGAAACCTTGCGCTTTTCCAACTATACGAGACGTATTTTCCGGGCCTTCTGTTAGAAGGCGATGGAAAATTAAAGCGCTAAAGTCTGTTGGAGGTTTTTGAGAAGGGAAATTGGAAGAGGGGATTCGAGGTTGTTGAATATAAAGGGATAAATCAACCCAAGGGGAATTTTTTGATTTGTTTTGATTAGGTATTGGTGAGAATATTGCAAGGAGAATTACTGAAAGTATTGCTAATAAAATTGCAATGCAAAAAATGATTCTTGCTATCATGATTATAACAAATGGTATTATATTTGATTTGTTTGGTTTTGAAAAGGGAAATTAAGTTGATTGAGGAATAAGATTTTTGAGGTATGATTGTCTTAAGGTGTGTTGCTTTTAATACTGTTCAATTTTTAGGGGGTTTTGGTTACTTAATCCACCTTTTTGCTTTTTTCTACCTAAACCATATAGGTTGCAACTTGCATGAGCTTTTTGTGCATCAAGGAATTAATTTACCCCTAATAATTGATCATGTCTTGCTTTTCAAATAGGAACTTGGTTAATTTTATTTTTTTTCACTTACATAATTCTATCTTCTTCTTTTTTTTTCACATTGTTTTGGGTGCCTTTAGTCGAGGGTTATTTAGGAAACAGACTTTTTACCATCAAGAGATAAGAATAAAGTTTATGTACATATTATGCTCCTCAGGCCACGTTTTATGAAATTTTACTGAATATGATCTTGTCGCATTCTAATGTGAATGTATAGTGAAGGTCTAGTTGTATAATTGCTCAAGGCACTACTAGAAATCAGTCCATTTTTTTGATGGATTAGACCATCGAGAATTTGTTAGAAATCTATTGGAAGTCCGTTGAAAATATTTCTGAAGTGTGCTTTTCTAACGAATTTTTTACTATAATTATAAAAAAATTGATTGATTTTTAGAAGTGGATTTAAATTTTATGATACTATGATTTGTATTGTATCCTCTTGATCACCAAGATATATATTCAATTGTTTATCATTCAAATTTAGGATGAATGAGAACTATAAAATAACAATAAAGTTATTTTCGTATGATCTATCACGAAGTTGAATTATGATGTCAGTCGTATCAACTTATATCACCCCCTTAAAGTGTAACCTAGCTTCGAACCATGTATAAACACCAAATATTTTTTATATCAAACCTATGGTAAAGTATCATTTATGCAATAGATCTAAAGAAACCCCAACTAATTAGTCACAACCAATTAATCAATAACAAACTTTTAGAAGAGGAAACATGGTTGCATCATTACTCAACCAAGTTGGTGTAGTGGGTAAATATATATAGATTATATAGCATGATCATATAAAACACATATTTACATTCCACATGCATGCAACTTACTAATGAAAAGAAAGAACAACTTTAAAAACAACTCACCAATATTTTTTTCATGTTGAAAGCATTCATTTCGTCCATTATGTCACATGCATGCCTCTACACTTGTAATTAAGCAAGCCAAGGTGATGACATTTTATTTCATTTTCTTCATGAGACCAAGTCACTTTTTGGTCCCTATACAAGTAGAAATTGTACAAAATAACAAAAAGAAAAAGACACTATGATTTTCTCCCTCGTGCCTCTTTTTCCAACTACTCAGATAATTAATTCAAATACGCGTCAAAAGTCTCGCTTTGAGGGTAAATCATTCCCTACAAAAGACGATTTTATATCCAGAAATCAAATATAAGATCTTTAATTAAAGATAAAAAATAAAAATACTTATTACTTCACCACAACCTGTAATTATATTCAAATAGTCTATATAAACTATTGTTGATCACTTTGTACTCACATTGTCCAAAGAAAGGCACAATTATGTATACTAAAAACTACCTAAAACAACTACTCATACTCCAAATTTTATTCTCATTATCTTACCTAACAACTAGCCAACAACCATCAACACCACCAATTACCACCACCACATCAGTGCTAGACATTGATGGTCATGAGCTACAAATTGGCTTAAAATACACAATTTTACCAATTAATCAAAATGGAAGTAGTAGTAGTAGTAGTAGTAGTGGAGGAGGTGGTGGCCTAGCACTAGAAGCTAAAAATAGGCCATGTCCATTTTATGTCATACAAAAAAATGTTGAATCATCAAATGGACTTCCAACAAGATTCATGCCTATTGACAATAACCAACAAGTCATAAATTTATCTACTGATTTAAACATTGTGTTTCTTGCTTCCACAATTTGTGTTCAATCCACGGCATGGAAGGTCGGTGGCGCGGACGAGAGAACGGGAAGGAGGTATGTTATGAGTGGTGGCATGACTGGCCGGCCGGGGATTGATACAATAAGCAATTGGTTTAAAATAGAAAGGTATGGGAATAATGAGAGTTATAAAATTGTGTTTTGTCCTAGAGTTTGTAGTAATTGTAAGATAGTGTGTGGGAATGTTGGTGTTTTTAATGAGAATGGGAAGAAGTGGCTTGGGTTGAATGATGAACCACTTGTTGTTAGGTTCAAAAAAGTGTTGAATTAGTAGCAAATAATTATACTTTTCATTTTTCTTCTTCTAATATACTCCATTTAAAATGCTTTGTCATGTTTCGTTTTTCGAGAGTTTATTTGATTAATCTTCTATTCTATGAGGTTGGTGCATGATTCGTACGATATACACCTCCCGTTATGTGGAGAATAACTTGTAGATTAATTTAATATTTTAAAATTAAAAGTTAGATTTTAAGAAATTACATGAAAATTACTATAAGTTATAATTCTTCTAATATTATTATGGGGAAGAATTACATCTTAAAATGATAGAATAAATTCATGTAGTTTGAATTTAGAAAAAATAAAATATGACAGATAATTTGAAATGAGAGGAAGTATGATTTCTTTTTCCGAGTGTGAGCTCGGAAAGTTCTATACCGAAGTCATTCAATAGGTAAGTAACCAATTTCTGGACTATATAATGTTATTATCTTATATGGTGGATTAAGAGGAGACAACTTACCAAAGTTTTTTAATTTAATCGATCTTATGTTATTTTTAGTCATATAAAACTTTAATAAATTTTTTTTTTTCTGAAGTTGGACTATTTATCAACAACCCATATTCTATATGAGATAAATAAATTTCACAACTAGGAAGCTGAAAAACAAACAATCCTGCATGTTGTGAGAAGATATTAGGAAAAATTTCCTTTAGGGGTTCTTCATTTTTAATCGGATATCTTTGCGTGCACAGTAAATCCACATGTTAGATCTTTCTTGTATTCAAAAGCATCCACACTTTGATTGGACGTACTCCTTTCTCCATTGCATGGGTTTCAAATTGCTCAAGTGTTGGACATGGCCAACCATTTCTTTCGTATATTACTTCATATTCAAGTCATAATAGCTATAGTTCATTAATCGCGCTCTCTGTTCATGGTAAGCTTCCAAGTTCCCAGATCAATCTTCAAGCTCAAGAATCTCCAAAGCTGATTATTTACGGAGGGAGGGTCCGAAAAGTCATGTACTACCACTAGAAATCTGGATGATGATGTAGCTAAGGCACACCCATTTCAAGGTTCTTTTCGTGGACAACATACAAACACTCTAAAATAAGCTCAGTCAGTAATTCCCCTGGACTTGTTGCTAGAGTTCCCAACTTAAAGACATCGACCATTTTGGAAACAGAAGAAAACTCCTCCAATATTGATGATTGGAATTGCAATGCTGTCAAATAACAAAAAATCGCAACATCTGGAAATCTAAAGTTGTTTTTCAATCCAAATATCGAAAACTTTCAACCTCATTGCATCAGACATTGGAATGTGTTTCCGCTGAACCTCAACAAGTTGACATTAAGTGCTAGCGTATACCATGGGAAGATGCTAGAATTCTTGGCATGTTACCAAATATTGAAGTGCTCAAACTGAAAATATATGCTTTCCAGGAACCAGAATGAGAACCAGATGAAGAGGGGTTTTCTAGGCTCAAATTCCTGCTTCTTGAAAGTAAGACTAGGTGCATTGGAGGGCCATAGATTATCACTTCCCAAGTCTCGCATATTTAGTCCTTGTGATATTGGAGATATTCCAACAATAACAACTCATTGAATTGCATTCTTGCAGCCCTTTGACTGAGATCTCTGCTATAAGAACCCGTGACCAGCAACAAAGCCTCGGAAACAATAGCCTAGAAGTTCACAGTGATCAATCTAGACAAATTAGGGAATGTTAACAATTTATGTTATCGTAGATTTTAGTTCCGAGTTGGATGATCATGCTGCTGATGCATGTAGCAACAATTAGTAATATGGCTTGAAGTACTAGTTCTGATTTTTCTCTGTCCTTGGAACAGTGGTGTGGTTGTAAGGTAGTGATTTTAGAATAAAACTAGGAGAGTGAGAATTAACCTGTTGAGGAATTATAAATCAGTTGGCTACGCTCGTAAAATACTAGCTTTCATGTGTGGAAGTTACAGCTTAAATCTCATACCTAAAGGTATCAAATGGCTTTGCCATTGCCAAACTCTCTTTCTCATTTGATATTCAGTCTTATCCTTCAACATTTGAGTTGAAACATAGATCACAAATTTTCTTTTTTCAGCTAAACAATTGTTTATAGTAATTGATACTTTCTGAATACAATAGTGACTTTAAGTTCTTTCTACATCCTTGTTTCCTAAGTAAGGACAGTAGGGATAAAGTGTACATTTGGTATTGTTACAAGGACAAAATAATGAAGTAAGCATCACTTGATCAAACTTCAAAGGAATATCTTGAAGTTATTACCCGCGACTTTGAGAAGAGACTAAGAATAAGTTTCGGCAAAAGATTGAGAAGATAAACTGATTTACTCCAAAATATGAGAGAATGACTGAGATGCTGGTCCACCTTCATATCAAGTATACTTTGATGCTGATCCACCTTAATATCATATGTACTTCACCAACCATTCCAAGCTCTGTCATGTATGAACATGCCATTAGGAAAAAAACTTCTTTGATAAGCTAAAACCAGTAACTTCATTTAGTAATATCACAACTTTGATTATACAACTCTGATTCTTCCTGTGTTTCTGCAGAGAAACAAGACGAGCTAACTATTGGTAGGTAGCCGGTAGGGATATAGTACCTTGATGCATTCAGGTAAATCTTCGTCTTTTATTTTGGCATGAGTCTGTAAATGAAGAGATGATTAGAGTTTTCAAATGCACTACTGATCATGACTCTGCACTTAGAGGAAATGTGCAAATGCAAAGCACAATTTTAGATAAACTAGTGCTTAAGAATATACTTGGATTCATCCTTGACGATACATTTCCAAGTCAAAAGCAAGTCACAAACGCATTTCACTTGGATTAATATTTATGTCTTTTAGAAGTTACCTTTGTGACCAAATGGCAGGAGGCATAAAGATTGGCAGCTGATAAAGCGAGAATCACCAGTGCAGAAGCTACAGTTGATGGTCTGTAGCACAAGTGCTCATGACCCAACAAAGCTAGAACTGCCAGGTATTTAGCTGTCCTCTCCATATATTCGGTAGCTGTAGCAGCTTTAAGATAGAACCTGTGCAGTTGTGACAAAAGCCAAATAAAATAGATGGATGACTCTTTACTTCTTCAGTTAGTGTATGTTAAGGCTAAGTCATCAAGTATCAAATTTAAGCAAATGTATAGCATGGTTAACCGTTGTACCATAAGAAGTTGTAGATTGTGGGAAGAAAGCACTGGAAGTTGAGGATCTCCTGCACCAGCCACTCCATAGCCACCACTTCAGAACAGCTATATGCAGTGCCTGCAACAGAGAATGTCTTCTGGCGAATGCTGAAATGAAAGAAGTGAACTTGTCAACTTAATAACTTTTCAGCAAATGAGACCTAAGCAGATTAAGTATGCTTTAATAATGATAGGGAATGTAAAATATCAAGACTTTTAAATTGTAATGTCCTTAGTTTCGTCAATTTGAACTTCCTTTGAGAATTTCTTACTATATTTCCCAGTAAGTAACATCCGAAAAAATGAATGCAAGGTAATTTGCAATGCTGAGCTCCCTCAGATTTTACTATTGGTTTTGTGGTTCTGCTTAGATACACTTCCTTTAGACATTTCATTATGATACTATATACTCCAGTTGCTCTCAAGTGAACAAGCCTGGATTTAATATCAGAGCAAGAGATGTTACCTGTTGAAAGGCTGGTTTTCTTCGATCCTGACTGCCAGAGTAAGGCAGGCTATGCCAGCAATTTGAAGGCATCTTTTGGTTTTGAAGTACCCTTTACTTAGAAATCTGTCAAAGAGGTTGACACTTAGGAACATCGTCTCCTTCTGAAGGTCCTTCCTCGTGGCTTGCTGTAAAAGAAAAAATATGTCCAGCATTAGAGAAGGGAAAACTGCCAAAGTACTAGTGACATTAGTATGTGTATGTAAAAAGTCCAAAGCATAGGCTGTTGAAACAATTTTTAGTTCCTTTGTATTGCTCTTGTATTGCAGTTCTCTGCAGACAAAAATGGGAATCTTAGATCCATTGAACTACTCCCAGGACCATGGTGTTTTAGGGCCATCTTGTGGTAAACGCCTGAAATGCCAGTGGATCCAAATTTCTTATTTTTTTCATTACAAAGTCCTAACAGCAGTTTATTTTTTGCTTATAATTATCCTCCCAATGAGGTACTCTATGAACAAAAGGCAAATAGTATTGAATTATAATACTCTCTATTTGTTTCAACTTACATGGCATCCTTTCCATAATCGAACTCTCCAAAATGTTTGACGATATTATTCTACTCAACTTTCTAAGATTTCATAAATTTAAATTTTTAAATTTTATAGTAATGTCTATCAAACTAATCTTCAATTATTATACTCTATGGACCGTTACTTTATTTCAGAAAAATGGAACTCCTAATATTTAAGCGCACACAAGCAATATGGACAGCATTATAGGCTCACGTGCAAGGTGGATTCTATTGTCTTTAAACCAGTTGTTAAAAAATATAACTTCCACATGCACTAAAAGCCGTAAATTTATATGGCACGAAAAGTTGATTTGATTCGCTAATAGCATCAACTTCCAGAGAAATTTTTAACTGCATTTCAGATCAACTAGAAAGTAATGCGGGGAGTAAACACGTTCATCACTAACCAACCTCAAGTATCCAATGAACCATCTGTAACCGTTGCTGCACGATTAGATCGCCGTAGTCCGTAGTGGAACAGTATTCCTCGGCGTAGTCGTGTAGATACAATTGCCTCCTCTCTCTGTTTCTTATCATCCTATAGCTCTCTTCATCCTCTTCATCTTCCAATCCCTCCATACATAAAGGAAATAAACAGAATCATGATGATATTAAGGCTAAGTAATAGTATACAACATAAAAAAAATTTAAAACTTCAATAATTACTATCTCAATCTAAAACCAGTTCAATCCGCTATATTAAATTCTCTCTATCTACTCTGGTACAACTATATTTGTTTCACTCCACTACTCAGTATTCACGAACTACAAATTCGATGAATTTAGAGAGAGATCAATAGATTTTGTGAAATGTAAATTTTCAGTACAAATTAAAGGAAGTTAAATAAATAGCTTACAGTGAATTCAGTAGAAATGTGATCTTCCGAAGAGTTTATGGGAGTGGATTGCAAAGCGGCGGTTGATCTGCAGAACTGTTGACCGAACCGAAGAAACAACGTGAAAGTAGGTGAAGGACTAGCGGCTGCGTTCGATTTCTCAGAGAACTGGCTTCCGGAGTCGTACCAATACGACGGACTATAGTCGGAGAGATCTATATCGGAACTCTCGGGGAATATCTCCGATTGGAGTTCAGAATGAGCTGATGAATAGTCATCAGAGACATCAACAATTGAGAAATTTTCAGAACATTCCAGATCAAATTCTGCTTCAACGAGTTTCTTATGAGCTTGTTCTACAGCAGATAATTCTACCTCTGGACAGACTCGTGAAACTTCAGACTCGACCTCTTCCGCTGCTCTGTTTTCACTACATTTGATTGATTGAACTGATAAATTTCCACATTTGGACTCCGAAGGCGACTGTAAGACGGAATTGAATGAAACGACATCTTCATGGTTGATTTTCGCAGCATTTCTGCTTCCTTCAACAGCATCCCCTCCGGATTTTGAGCTTTCACCGGAAAAACCACCAGAAGCTTTCAGAAATCTCGAAATTGCTTCAGAATCCTCAGTTCCTTCAATAACTTTTGCATTTCTATTCCGCTTTGAAACAATATCGCGAGAGATATCAACTGGATCTTCAATTTTTATGATTTTTCCGGTTACTTCAGAACACGAATCAACACAAGAGCATTCCGATAATTCAACTTCAACATCCTTCTTCTGATCCACAAGTAAGTTCTTCCTGAAATAAGCTCTAGTAATTCTCCGAAATTCCTCTCCTTCAATTTCACGCTTCTTCACTTCCTTATTCACACAACCTTTGCTCGATTGACGCGAGACTTCACTTGTCAAGTGCGACGAAGCAGCAATTGAGAATGAACGTAGAATCGGAGATATATGTGATCGCTTCCGGCGCGGTAACTTCGACCGGAGCTGCTTCTTCACTGCCGGTAGGATTTCCTTCGGTTGCTGAACCGCCGGTTGAAGTGTTTCTGCATGTAACTTTCGCTTCATTGCTTGTACTTTGCTTAGAACGTGTGAATTTCCTCAAACTGAGTGTGTTCAAGTTGTGTGCGTCAGTGAGAGAAAGCCGTTAATGGCGTTTGTTTGCTCGGAGAGAAAATGGGGAAATTGGGGAGTGTGAGGGTTTATATACGATGTGGTTGAGTGGGACCACGTTGATGTCACGTTGTTGTGCATTTTTCTTTCACATTTTCTTTTTCTTTTATTTTTTCCTCCTACTCCCTCTGTTCCAATTTATGTGAGACTTTTTGTTTTTCGAAATTTAAATAGTTTAAATATGATCAGAAATTTACGCACAGAATCTTCAACTTTTTTTAAATGAAATTTATATATTTATAAACTACGTAAAAAGTACTATAAGTCACAATAATTGATAACTCAACTTACGGTCAAAAATAAACTTGTTTGAATCTCAAAATCTAAAAAGTGTCACATAAAATGGAAAGAAAGGAGTATATATATATATATATATATATCATATATGTATATTCTAAATTTAAAAAATACAAACAGTTTAAATTATTTTATTTCTTATAAAAGAAGTCGACCGACTATTCAATTCTAAATAATACTCCTTTTGTTTATATTTACTTGTCCACTTTTGAATTAGCACACCTATTAAGAAATCAATAATTAACATATCCAAGAGAGCGTAACAATACTCTCCACTCTCCATTACTAAACAAAATGGAATTAAGGGAGAGGTATAGATTAGTTCATATGTTTTTCTTGGTTATTAGTAATATTCAAGTGTAACTAATAATAACTCCATCAAAAAGATGGATCAGCAGGTGCAAGGAGTTTGAAAGTGAAGGCTAGGTAGATATTTAGAGAGTCTGAACTTTTATTCTAGATGAGTAGTGGCAATGTCTAGAGGCTGATGTAGCAAGTTGTGCTGGGTTAGTCCGGTCATTTTTTTTGTGGTTTATGTTTCTTGAGCTGTAAATTCAACTTGGTAAATAAAATAAAATACTCTTTATTTTGATTTATGTGATATATTTCGATTAATTTAAGAGAAAAAAAAAACTTACCAAACTTGTAGTCCTTCTATCATTTAAATGGTCTTTGAATGCAGTTTGCGGATGTTGAGTACAAGGTGAAGATTAGTCAAGTTTCCTCCAACAATCCTGTCAAGGCAGTTGTACTAAAGTTAGTTTCTCAGTTTGAACATGACAATTACAAACAGATACTCAAGGGTATAACAGAAAGGGTGAAATTATTGTCTTAATGGGACCTTCTGGCAGTGAAAAACAACCTTGTTAAAGATATTAGGAGGAAGATTGTAAGAAAATGTACCATTTAAATGGCAGTTCGCGGATGTTGAGTACAAGGTGAAGATTAGCCAAGCTTCCTC
The DNA here is from genome assembly GCA_029582245.1 of Solanum etuberosum. Classification (NCBI taxonomy): domain Eukaryota; kingdom Viridiplantae; phylum Streptophyta; class Magnoliopsida; order Solanales; family Solanaceae; genus Solanum; species Solanum etuberosum. Next base: position 32,139 of record JAJONR010003040.1, on the reverse strand, counting down.
CAACAATCCTGTCAAGACAGTTGTACCAAAAGTAGCTTCCCAGTTTGAGCATGACAATTACAAACAGATACTCAAGAGTATAACAGAAAGGGTGAAATTATTGTCTTAATAGGGCCTTCTGGCAGTGAAAAACAACCTTGTTAAAAATATTAGGAGGAAGATTGTAAGAAAATGTCAATGGAACTGTCAAATACAATAACTCCAACATATCATGGCAATATGTTGTAAACATACAAGACTTTTGAATTATCAATCAAACAGATTTGAAGAAGTAAAAAAAAATTCATTTGCGCCAGCCGGGAATCGAACCCGAATCTGCACTGTGGCAGGATAGTATTTTACCATTAGACCACTGGTGCTAGATGCATGCTTTTGAATAAATTGTTTTACTTGGTCCAAAGATTTAGTTGAAACGTAACACATCCATCAATAATAAAATTAAATTATCTTATTAGATATATATCACTACCATATATATTAACCTTACGTTTACTTTCATACAATTACATATATTACCACTTTTAATATTTTATACCATATATTATTGAAGATACCATCAGATATTCATCTCTTAAAATTAGTTATATGGACAATTAAACTATCCTCTATTCAAGCTTTCATGTAAATCAATTATCATATATTACCACTTTTAATATTTTATACCATATATTATTGAAGATACTATCAGATACCCATATCTCTTAAAATTAGTTATCTGCACAATTAAACCATCCCCTATTCAAGCTTTCATGTTAATCAATTATCTCTCTCTCTTATGAACCTCCATCTCCACCATCATTTTCTCTCTTTCTTCCTTCTCTCCACCAAGTATTCCACCATTAAACCTTTAAAATTAAAATCTGAAACAACAACACAACAATTTGAGGTTTGTGTCTACTTATTATTTTCAAAGTCATGTATTCGTGATAGATTTCAATTTGTTTTGTCTTCTAGTTTTTAAAAGTTAAGGTAAAACTCCATTGATTTAGAGTTTTCTTTGTTTTCTTTCATGGCTAGCGATTCTCCAAATGAGAAAAATATTTTTTTGTTGTTGTTTGAAAAACGGTATGAAAATTACCACTGCAATTCTCGATATTAAGCCGCTTAAATTTAAAAATAAAAAAATGCAATAACTTTGACGAACAAAAGAGAAAGATAGTATGCAGTAATTGTGATAAACCTCAACGAGGAAGAAGATGAGAAATGAAAATTTTGGATTGGATTGAAATTATTGATATGTATCTGACACTTTATTGATGTATATGACACTTTATTGAGTTAACATTATATGTATCTATTTTTTATCCGTATATCTAATTAAGTATGTGTGTGTGTATATATATTGGAAATTTATGCATGTATCTGGCACATTATTGAGTTAAAATTATATGTATCTAGTTTTTAATCAGTGTATCTAATTAAGTGTATATGTATCTACGCATGTATCTTAATAATGGTTGGTGAGTCTCAGTTAAGAAGTCTAAACTTTGCTGAATCGCCAAAAAAAAGAAGGTTTTTGATTGTTTTGTATACCAAATGGGTAATTATATACCGAAAATGGCTAATTGTATACCGAACCAGATGGCAAAAAAATGGAATGTTTGTTGCGAATTACAAATAAAATAAACTATGGCTATAACATTTAATTTGAATTAATAGTTTGCTAATTCATACAATTTTCCCTAAAAAGAATCAAACGTTGAATAAGAAATAAAAAAAATAATTGCCATACAAAGATAGAAATTTTTTTAAAAACAAATTAAAACAGAAGAAAGAAGTATATCACCAACTTAAAAATTTGTATATATTAAATGAGGCCTAATTTTTATCAGTTTCAAAAGTTATATTTGTACAACTTTACAACTTAAATCTACGTATAACTTACATAAATTCCATAGTGTAAGACCTAAATTACCTTCTATCCCTATTATTTTTTTAATTACACAAGTCTCATGTTTTTTAGGCATTTCGGATACATTATTGTTGATACATTATGTATCAATTTGTTGGACTTATTACGGGAAAAAAAAAGCTGAAAAGTCAAATTAAGATCTCAGAGTATCCATCTGTTGCACTAATTAAGGGGAAAAACTGAAAATCAAATTAAGATCCCATAAATTGCGCTATTCCATTTCAAATTATTGTCAAGAATTCAATTATATAGTGTAACAAACCAAAAAATTCAAAAATTAAATTTTTTCTTCTTGTTCATCGTTCTCTCTGTTTCATAAAAAACTTTTGTCGAAATTTTGGATAAGCGAGGTGAGTTATGAAGGATACAAAAGTGATGAAATTGTTGTTGAACAAACGATTTCTTTTGTGAATCTTCAAGTTCATCGAATATCCTTTCGATTTTGATTCAAGATTGTCGAAAATTTTGAGATTCAAAATTCTTCTCCCAGTTCATTGAAGATCCTTTCAGTTTTGATTCAAAATTGTTGAAAATTTTGAGTTTCAAAATTATTCTCCTAGTTTATTGAAGATCCTTTCAATTTTGATTCAAAATTATCGAAAATTTTGAGAAGATACATCATGAAGATCCTTTCAATTTCAATTGATAAGTGTTGTATATCTACTAGATACATTAAATAAGAAAGTGTTACCTATAAGATTTTAGGTTTGAGATCGATACATTATTGTTTGGTAATTGTTATGTATCAGATACATTTAGTATAAATTCGAATTTACGTATGATACATTATTATTTATGCATATTATTTTGTTTGAGAAATACTATATTTTAAAATTAAAAAAAATACATTATACATGTAATTGTTCCAAAATAGCTTCTTTTTTGTGTGTGCGATACATAACACAAAGTTTATGTATCAAGTACATTTATATTGAACATGATAAACATTAATCGAAGATTCTACTACATTAGAGTTATGTATCAATACCTTAAATATGAACATTATACATTGCATAAAACAAAAGGTTTTGTAGCAGTGATGTATCAGATCAATGATAACACTAACAAAGATTAATTTAAGACTCAAAATAAATGAGATACATTAAAAATCTGTATTTTTGATAGTGATGGCCGTGCAATGACAGATCCAATTTTTTTTTTGGATGTTTTTCAAAAGTAGATACATTAAAAGAAAATAAACATTTTTCAAGAAAAAATTTCAACGACGATATGATTAACTAAAACTGCAAAGGTTCAATAAGATTTCAATGGGGGTGGATGTAATTTTATTTTTATTTTTTAAGATGAATAAATTAAAAAATAATAATAAAAGAAATCGTAAATTGAAGTGATGGAAAGAAATCTACATTAATTGGAAATAGAAAATATTTGAAATTCAAAAATAGATTGTTTGATGTAATTATCGAGAGATTTGTGGCGTGAAAAAAAGAAGGAAAATCATGGGTATGAGATTTCAAATTAATATATCCAGAAAAGGGGATGATGGGAGGAAAAGAAGGGATTTTTTGAAATGATAGGGAAAATAAATAAAAAATGATAATAAATTGTGTGTAGTTAAGTAATTTTTCCTTTGAACAGAAAAAGGAACAACAAAATCTACATGTTTATAGTTAAGATGGGCCAAAAGAAGGTGATAAGCCCAAATTATCCTAAGATGGGCCGAAAGAAGGTGAAGAGCCCAAATTATCTAGGGTTCTATAATTTCCACACTTTGTCCTTATAAATAGACGGCTAGGGTTAAAAAGATTGTCATCTCTCCTTCTATTAGCAGATTTCTGCCGCATCGATTAAATTATGCTTTCTTTTCCAATTGTTTAAATTTGGTCTTTGTTTTCAATTGTATTTTTTGTGTGTTTAGTGTTATCTTCTTCAAATTCATCTATGATGATCATAATTCATCTATGGAGATCAACAAAGGAGAATTTTTGTTTTTTATTTGATGTGTTGTAAAGTTAAATTTGAATTCGAGCTTTGCCTTTTCCATTTTCTGTTTTGTGTTTTAATGGTATTCTGCTCAATTTAGTCTCTGATGATGATCAAATATATAACTTTCGTTCTTCCGAGATTAAATAATGCGGAAAAGTTATGGAGACCTGAACTGAAGAGACAAAATGAAATTCTTTCTTTATACAATCTATTTTAATTTAATTTTCTGTTGGTTTAATTATATTTTTTAGTACTAAAATATTTTTTTCGGTGGTTGAATTTGCTAAGATGTATCTTATTTTTGTCTTTCTAATAATGATGATTATTAGTAACATTTACTGATATTTAATCATGTTGATAAAAAACTTTGGAGACCTGAACTGAAGTGTCACTAATAAGATTATATGTTTTCTGTATTTGTTTGGAAATTGGGTCATGACAAGCGGGATGGGGCGATTGCAGGGCAAATCCGCAAAGATTTTAACATGAACTACAGCACAATTTTTCATTTTCAATCCACCCGCATAAGTATATATAAAAATGTACGTAATTTCTTTCCAGTTCTAATCAATCCAAATATCTTTTGGATTTTAATGTCTATTTCTCTTTTAACAAATCTAAAATAATATCAATAGCTTGATATTAAAAATGATTGTTCATAACTAAATGATAATCGATTATAGTAAAAAGTTTCACAAAATAAACCCAACAAAGTTCTACTAAACTTGAACCTTTTAAATATAATAACAAACCAATCTTGCTAACATTACATCCTTACCCAATACAATAAGCTTAATTCATATAATTTATAGGAAAAATTATCTAAAAAAATAATTTATTTTACCATATTTTCTAAAATTTTCTATCAGTTGAAAAAAATCTCTGCTTTCTCATACTATAACTTTACGCGAAGTATGAGTTGGATCCATCACTATACTCTATGTATCGGGGTGTCATACATCACTTTACAAGATATTGGTCGGATACATCACTCTTGGGACATTGAGTGATGTATCTAAAACCAAGACGTGATGTCTCGAGATGTTAAAATCGGAACACAATGTTTCAAGATGTTTTTGGGATGTATCCGAATTTCATCAAATTGAATAGATTTTTGTAATTAAAAAATGAGTAAAGATATGATGTAATTAGCTCTTAACACAGTGATTTTATGGGCCACTGCAAACTGGGCCAAAGTGATTTACAATTCAAAACATGAATCGACTTCTTTCGATTGATACCAACTCTCTTGAGTATATAGTAAAAAAAATCGAACAAATAGTCTTTTTGGTGCTAATATTTAAATTTTGATCCCCTTAAAATATATTTTACAAGGATAGATTCGTGTACGATATGTTTGTTTGCTCGAAAATGCTCTCCAACTAGTTAAATAGCTAAATAATACTCTTCTTACGCGTGGTTGCTCCATAACAAGGAAAAATGGATCAATTTCCTCCTTGTTCTTTCAAAATCAATGACATTTAATACCTTTTTATTACACATTAGGTTTAAATTATTATTTATGAATAATAATATCATATACATTCTCAATGCAACTATTTTTACCATTTGGTTCACACAATCAGATATTTATAATATATAATCCAAATAATGTACCGAGGCTCCGCCGCGATCGTAAAATGAAAGACTAAGAAGGGGATAATTTTAACTTCATAAACTTTAAATTCTGATTTTGTTCGTTCGTGCTCATGTGCATTTTTTGCAGCTTTTTACATACGAAGTGCATAGAGATTTGGTTGTTATAATTTAGTGAATTGAGCCGCGCTTCACGGTAATAAATTTTTTAAACAATTTATTCATAACATGCGAATGATAAAATTGATTTTTTGACGTGCATGAGTAACAAATTTGAAACATAATTTTCCTTTATACATTTACTAAATAAGTATTTAACTTTATTTCCTTTCATGGAAAATTTAATCTTTAGCATGTTCATATACTATATTTTAAATATATATCTAAAAACTTAACTACTATATAAATACATGAAATTGTCTAACAGTCCCATTTATATGCTATCCTGGTTTTATCACAGTATAAAAAATATATTCACATTTTTCTTCTTTTTTCTCTTCCTTTCCATTACTTCTTTCCTACTCCCCACTCTTCTTCAGTCTTTGCCTTTTCATTCACCTTCCTTTTATAAAATTGAAAAGAAATAAAATAGAATAATATTACAAATCAAATAAATCTCTCTTTCTTTTTCTCTTCAAATTCATCATCTCTAGTCTCCAATTAATTTTATCTAACCGTCAATTCTAATTTTTCTCTTATGATAATATTCATTATTGTGCCTTGTAAATTATATATGAAAGATATTGAAATAACTTTCCCTTTAAGTATTCTTTCTTCCATTTCCTTTTTATCTTTAGTCGCATAACGTCGATGTTATTACCAATTAGTTTCGAGCGACATCAATTGCTATTATTTTCGAAAAGGTGTTGAACAATGTATTTTTTCATCAGATTCTCATAGACGTATGTGAAAGCGTTGGAAATTCATACAAACTCTATTAAATACGAATCATATATAGCGATATTGAAATTTTACATTGTATATTGATAATTAAGAGATAAAAGTAAAAATCTCTTATATTAATTGAATTGAGCAAAATGATGCACACAAATTTAAATCTTGCAATTGCTATTTGTGTGTTGAGATGTGAACTTATATAAGTCTTGAAATATTGCTTGATAGTTGTTAAGTTAATTACAACTATCAATTAAAAATAATTAAAACCGAAAATTAACAATAATGAGCAATAAATGATCCATACGTTTTCCTGCAAATCTAAGGAAACCAATTATTATTTTTTACGCTAAAAATAAGTTTTACGTCACTTTTTTTTTAATCCAACTTATGTTATATAGATTTTCTATATAATATGGATATGAATGTTCGTTTTCCTTTACACTTTTGCATTGCCTTTTATTTAATTGCAATAATAAATTAAAAATGAAAAAAATCCGAATAAAAAAGAAAAAAGATGAATAATTTATTGGTGATAGAGAGATATCACATCACTTTATCTATACCCAACTTTAATATTGTATAGATTTAGAGAGAGAGAGGTATTCATATATATTAACAACTTCAAAAAATACACTTAAATCACAAAAATTATGATAAAGTCTTGCAAAAACTTAAATAACAATGATACTGATTAAAAAAAAAATTGACTTGCCTCTTCACATCAAAAAGCTCCATATTGATTAGCCTGTTATAAGATGATGATAACATATATATAGATTAAAAATTAAGGATTATGAATCATGAATAAAATAAAAGAAAAGAGATAAATAGCAATACTGATCAATGAGACATGTCACGTCACCTATTTATATTATATATAGAGAGAGAGATTTGCCTTATTGGCGTGTGGTGGACGTGTGTCTTATTTGTACTTTCATGTGAACTCTTTTTTGGACTTGCTTGGGTTGGTCTCTTATTCTCATTTTTTTCTTTATTTAAAGTATGTTTTGACATTATTTTAAATTATAATTTCAAATTCAATTGATATAAAATTGAAAGTATATCTTATTCTTTAATTTTCACTATTACATGCTATTTTATTTTCTTTTAATTATATTTTTTTTAAATTGAAAATCTATTAAAAACAGTCTTTTTCTATGCCACAAAATTCATATATATTTTATTTTTTCAAAACCTTACTAAATCTCTAGTGGGTGAAATGTTGTTTTCTAAATGCAGTGATTATATTAAAAACAGAGAGCTACTGCCCATGTGCATCTGCTGCAGCTTTATTTACATATCAAGTGCATAAATATTTGGTTGTTAATTTACTATTGAAAAAAAACTCGTGATGTAATGATAAATTTATAATTTTTTTATTTTTAATTAAGAGCCTCATGTTTAATCTTTTTGAGTATGAAATTATTTTCATTAGAGAGCATTTTATTCTTAATGTGAGATTTTCTAGTGTGAATTCATATTTAATCGAACTTCCATAGAGAAGTAGACATGGTGAATTAATTTGCGTGTCTTTTTGTACTTTCATGTGAACTGTTTTTTTGGACTTTGGGAGTACTTATTGTTGTTGCTGATGATATCTTCATATCCAGATTTTTTATTAGAATTTTTTTTTGGTTTTTCGTTCTACGTCAAAGAATGACAAAATTCATATTAGAGCTTCAATTAAATTTAAATAGTGCATTACAAGATTCATTAAGGGTGACACTCAAAATAAAATTTTATTCATACGTAAGGCTCGAATCAAAATCTCTCACTAAGCAATTTCATTATATATATATGAACATTTTGGCATGCACTTATTTCCTTGTCAATATACGGCAGTCATTAGTCATCCATCTTCTCTTCTCAAAATTTTCCTTCCTAAGAATCAAAGCATCTAATGTATTCGGTATTTATATCAAATCAATAAATATTAAAATATACATTTTAGATGTGAATTTGAAATTAATCACTTAATTTTGTATCATAACTTTTTTACTTGCGATATACCAGATAAATTATTTATATATTAAATAAATTTTAATTAAAATATAATATTTTCATAAAAATTATTGAATTCTGTCGAATAGTAAGCAGACATTAAAAATGAGATCCATTTACATTTGCTGCAGCTTTTTAGTCATGTGCATACATCTCACTGAGAAAAAGGCGTGTCTGTTAACTGATAAAGAGGAACCCTCCAAATATTACAATGGAGTTTTGTTACCAGATATATTAAAATCAAGAGAGAGAGAATAAAATAGAGGAGGAGCGAGGAGATTTGTTATGTATTTCAGATACATATAAATTAAAATGGTGTGATTTACATGTATCTGGTATTAGGAGAGTGGGCGTGCGATATGAGAGATAGATGAACGAGATTTGTTATGTATCTCAAATACATGTGAATCCATTTGAATACAATGTATCTCAAACAAATTACACACAATTTTGATCTTATATATTTCGACTTCTAAAATACATGTATCTGAACGTATCTGAATATACCAAAATTCAATAAGATACGTAATATTACAAACTAAAATGAATCTGTAGGGTTGCGTATCGGTCGGTTCAGTTCGATTTTGAAGTATATCGGTTTGATTTATTGGTTATCGGTTTGTAGAGATGTTAAACCATTATCGAACCATTAAGACATATGCTTATTGGTTATTGATCGTTATCGGTTCGGTTATCGGTTTAACCCTTAAGATTTGACACAAAAATAAATTAATGAAAATCACTTAGAAACAAGGTGACAAATCGAAGGAATCGTGTATATGAGTTCACAAGTTGCATCTTGCTCAAAAGCAAACACTTTTACATTGTAGGATAACCAAGATTTTGAGATAGCCAGAAATAAAAATAAGAAACTAAACTCTAAGTCAAAGACTTTATATACAAAATGGTATAAATATAATTATTTAATTTACTATCGGATTATCGGTTAAATATCGGTTAACCCATTAAGAAAAAACCTCAAACCGTTAAGAACCGATAATCCGATAACAAAAAAAATCAAAACCGTTATCTAAACCGCTAAATCAATAACCCATTACTGATAAACTAATAACTTTTTTCGGTTCGGTTTTGAACCGCCCTAGTTGGGTGGGTGGGTGATATGTATTATAAATGGGCGTGTGTCTTTTTCCACCTCATTCCCAGCCGTTTCTTGGAGTTTGTATTCCTCTCTATATCTCTGGCATCTTTCGTCCTATTTAGCTTTGTCCATATATTACGTGGGGAGTTGCACATTTAATCGATTTCTAAGACTATTATTTAAGTGGTATATATTTGCTAAGACAATGGGAAATCGTTGTTTATTTTATTTTATTGTATAATTTAGCTAGATATGAAGTTTAAATGAAAAATTGATTAATAAGAATAAATATATAAGGCATCAAAGTACGTATCTTTACTAATTGAGAATATATATGTATAAGGTATCAAAGTATCGTCTGAATTTTATCATTTAGTCATGATAGTATGTGTTTTAAATAGCTTGTTAGAGTGTATCACTTAATTTTAATTAATTAATTCACATGTTCTCCTCAAAACCATTACCACATATTAGAGGTATTCACAGGTCGGTTTGGATCGGTTATTAGTCAAAATCAAAACCAAATCAACTTAATCGATTTTAAAATTATCAAACCAAATATAATATACATATATCGGTTTCGATTTGGTTTGGTTTGATTTGGTTATTAATCATACACAAAAATAAAAGAAACAATTCATTCAAAATGTGAAAAAGTGACAACAATCCATTCAAAACGAAAAATAGTTAGAATGACTGACGATCACTGAATTTACTATGAATAAAGCTTTAAAATTCACTATTTTGACTTAGAAGTAAGAGGCAGTAACATTTTCAGTCCCACAAGGAATTGTCATAGACACGCATATATATGAAATCAATAATCTAAATGTTTTAACTTTGGACATTTTTGCTTTCAATAAGTAAATTATAAAGAAATTTTAATGAAAACATATATAAGATCTTTAAAATTGTTTATAAAAATAATATATTAGTATGTATATTAATAAAATACATGTATATAATTTATCGATTCGGTTATTTCTTCGATTTTTTTGAATAAAATCATAACCAAACCAAATACTATCGATTTTCAAAAATCCTAAACCAAACAAAACCAAACTCAAATAAAATCCTTTGTATTGTAAAGATATAAAATTTGGATCTAAATCAATTTTAAAAGTTAGCTTATAAAAAAGTAATATCTAAAAGTAAATTTATATAAGAAGATCGTTGAACGCAATCCCCATTTTTTGTCTTAATTTATATGTTTTATTTTTTCTTTTTAATTATTATAAAAAGAATAATATATCTTATATTTAGTACTCTTTAAAATACTTATTTATGTTTAGTGAAGTAATTTATAATCACATAAACACTTATAACTTATTTAAACAATAAATTTTAATTTTTTATTTTATTTTAAATTTCGTATCAAGTCAAATTACGTATGATATGAATATAAAGTTTGCCGATACCGGAGGTGATTGCTAATTGATGGATGTGTGGCAGGTCAGTGGCTATATACCTTTTTTCTTTTCTATTGTCTTTTTGTTAGTAGTAAGAATATTAATCTTCTTTTTGAATATGAACAACTTTTTATCTAACTTTTTTTTTGTCAATAATAATGCTGCACATGATGATAATATAAGGACAAATCTAGACTTGTCCCAATTTTTTTCTTTTCTTTTTTTTTGGGTTTGGGGGTGGGGGAGTGGGGGCAAAAGGAATAAGGCATAAAAATAATAAAATTATTAATTATGTGGGGAAATTATAATTTCAACTTACTTTTTGGTATTATTATTTATTTTGAGGTTAATTATTTTAGAATTAGTTATTTTAAGATTATTATTTTATTTTTAATGTAGAATAAAAATAATTAAATAATTTCGGAATTAGATTTTGTGCCTATTGGCCTATTCCAATTAAAATGGAATAAATTTATCCTAATATTAATCTCGAGATTACTTATTTTTTGTCCTTATACATGCTAGCACAAGTATTGAGAGATTATTGTCTTTGTTTATATTATTAACCTCTTGCGAACTTTATCAATTTTGGATCACAATCACCCATGAGATTTGTGATCAAATGAATAGAATTTCTTCATCCTTAATTAGAAATTTCAGGCTTAAGCTCTAAGTATTAAAAAGAAAAAATTAAAAAAAGTATGTTGAAAAATACTTTTCTCTTAAGTAGGTCTTATGTAGCACAAATTTAAATTAACTCAATATTAATATAAATACTAAATACTGAGTGATAAATTTTAAAAAAAAATTATCACCACTCACAAGCTATCAATTTACTTAATTACAATACTAGTTTTAGATAATTAATATTGAGCCGTACACGTAATCAGAATCATTGTTGTCTAAGAAAGGGAAAATCCAAAAGAAAATCATTTTCTCATTTGACAAGAGATACTATAGAAGAATCAAATTAATAAATAGATTGTATACCAAAAAAAAAAAAACTTACTTATATTGGGTGTTTTTTAATTAAAATTTTCCTTTAAAAAATTTGCAGGAGATTGCGTTTTTTTATTTTGTGAGTTTATACTTTTTTAAATTTGTATTGCAAAACTTGAAATTCAAATTCAAAAAAGTAACTAATTATTAACTAACCTAATTAATTTTTCCTAAAGTTGACACATGTCATTTTATAACTTTCCACTTGGCTAATTGTTGTAATTCTTTTTAAAATCTTTTAATTTTTAGTTTTGAGTTTATAATTAGATAATTAATTTGAATTAATAATCAATAATTAATAGAACTGTTTTTGTGATGCTGACACGTGACAATTTTATCGCTCCTATCAAATTGATTTAGATATATAGGATATATTGGACAATTTTATCACTCCTATCAAATTGATATAGATATCAAATTGACACGTGATAATTTTACTTTGTATCTAATTTGATGTGAATTTAAATTGATCAAGGTTTAAATATAAATATCAAGCACTTATTGAAAACACAAGAATGATGTTATTGTATACATTAGTAGAACCAAATTGACTAAAATTTCTTCATACGTAGATTTGAAAACTCATATTATTTAGAATTACAAATTTTAAAAAGTACATTGACAACTTGTTTGGATGGTTGTAATTACCTATCGTATTTATTACATAATCGAATGTTTAATGTTTTTTTTGATCGTAACTAAAACTTTATTTTATCGTATCATTATACGTAACGATGAAATCCCCATTTAATATTGTGATCGTATTTTAAACTATTTTCTTTATATTTGTTATTTAAATTATTTATGTGTATCATTATATAATGCTATGATTTATTTAAATTCAAATATTATATTTATTAAAAAAATATAATATAATATCAAACATTATGAAACGGTAGGGTAAATATATGGAATGGAATTAACTACAATATCTTTAGGTGGAAATATCACATGAAACGGTGGGAATATATTCATATATTTTTTTAAAAAAATATTTTTTTCATTCAATATTTGGTATCATCATTAGAGTCTAATTAAATTTGGGTAGGGTAAATATATGGAATGGAATTAACTACAATATCTTTAAGTGGAAATATCACATGAAACGGTGGGAAAATATTCATATTTTTTTCATTTAATATTTGGTATCGCCATTAGAGTCTAATTAATTCAAATTTACGTCACGACGTAGGACCTGTTCAAGGAATATGATATTTAATCTAAGGATTTTTTCAAATTTAGAATTTCAACCTGAAATCTCTAATTAAGCAGAAATAATCTTATATGCTTGCGCTACATCCTTTGATTATATTTTTAAATTTCTTTATTACTCCATTTAGTAATATTAAACTTTTGGGATAATGGTAGAGGCTCTATTCAGATTTCACTCCGTAACACTTTCGTATGAATTGATATAAAGAAATTATAAGGGTATCAAATTTTATATTTATTTATCATAGAGGATATTTCTGAAATTATCCTAAACTTTTTTAAGTAAAATATTAAATGTTGGTATTATATGGAATATAGAAATGTCTTTTTCCCAGGAATCTCAGTTCCATTACGTTAAAAAAAAAGGTCAGAATATTTTTGACAGATACTCAAAACCTTACCTGCTTCCATAAAACTCCAAATACAAAAATCTTCCATTTCCCTTATAAGAACACTAGACACAAACCAAAATAAATAAAATAGAAGAGAAAAAAAGTTTTTATTTTTATTTTTAAAGATTATAATTTTGGTGTAGTAACGAAATTGAGATGGCTGGTGAATCGGAGCAATCTTTATTGGATCAACACAAGGAAAAGCATTTCACCGCCGGCGAGATTGTCCGGGATATAATAATCGGAGTTTCAGATGGACTAACGGTGCCGTTTGCATTGGCGGCAGGGTTATCAGGGGCAAATGCGTCATCTTCGATTATTCTTACGGCTGGAATTGCTGAAGTTGCTGCTGGTGCTATTTCCATGGGACTTGGAGGGTATTTTTATTTTATTTTTTAGTTACAAGCACTCGTATCGGAGTCAAAGTAGAAGTATAGAGATTGTTTTTGATAAATGACCGTACAAGTAAAACATATATTAAAATTGGTAAAAAAAAGAAGGAAATAGTACTAAATGAAACCACTCGTATCGGAGGTGAATTCAAAATGTAAACTTGATATGTATTTTTTTTATTATGAAATTCATTGTACTTTTAAATATGAGTTTAGATTTTAAAATTTACTTGAGTCGAGGTTTATCAGGAACAGTCTGTCTAACTTATGCATACATCTCACCCTTTTTGAGACATTCATTTGTGGGATTACATAGGATATATTGTTATTATTGAGTTTAGAATTTAATATTTGATGAAATTTTAGTGAATGTGCGTGTGTCAAAAAAGTATTTTCATTTCATTTACATATATTTGTAGCGAAAATATTTGATGGTAATTAGTGGCGGAGACACCTTTGTTCAAATCACTGAAAAATTACATTGTGTGAATTGGTAAACTTTTATTTTTATATATGTATATGAGTACTATATATTGAGTAATTTTATAATTTGACTATCCTCGATGAAAATCCTGCCTCCGCCAATGATTCAAGTTCTACCTGTGTGAACTCAACTATGTGTGTTTTGCATAAATGGTTTAAAGTACTGATTGAAGTTCATAAAATGTGAGAGTTGTGGTATAGGTTAATCATGACTAATCTATATTTTGTATTATAATGAATCTGTTAGGAGTAATAATTATAATTAATCATTGATTTATTCCCTTTACAGTTATTTGGCTGCAAAGAGTGAGTCTGATCACTACATGAGAGAGCTGAAAAGGGAGGAAGAAGAGATCATTTCTGTACCTGATACAGGTATAACTTCTCAATTCTCATGACACGGGCATGATTTTATCCAAGCGGTGTCACGTCTTCTTCACAATTGAGCTAGTATATATGAATGTAGATTCGAGGTCATGGAAGTTTAATAAGGTTTTACTTCCACTCTAAATGATATTTACTCTGTGTTATTTTTCAAGTGATATCGTATACATAAATATTTAATGGAAAAGTTTAGTGAATCGATGTGAGATGACACCACGTGAAGCAATGTGTGTCCCCGCCTGTCCGTCACTGATTGACACTAGTGTTAGGCTTTGTCGACTTCTTGTTTGTTGTTTTTTCATTATTTTTTACAGTCCATTGAAAAGAAGAATCCCCTGTTCATACATTAAGGGTGGCATAGCTTTGTTAAAGCACATTTACATGTTTCTGAATTAACATTCACTTCTCTGTCCTTCTCAATATATGCTCGCTAGATTTTTTGTGCTGATGGTGTGGGAGACGAGGAAGAAACCGTGGATATATATATATATATGACATGTATATTGAATTAGAGTGGTAACTAGTTTTATGAGGGAACTAGTACTTTCAAGAAATTAAAAAGTTATTTTGTCCTGGTTTTAAAATGTACTAACTTGCAAATTTGGCAAAGTTTACTTGGTTTGACGAAGAGTTTGTGGTATCTTGGTATAAATTGCAGAAGCAGCGGAGATTGCAGAAATTTTGTCAGAGTATGGGATTCAGCCCCATGAATATTCACCGGTGGTGAATGCTTTGAGGAAGAACCCACAGGCATGGCTTGACTTTATGATGAAGTAAGTCTATCATAATCTCTCTTTTTCTCTGATGATGCATCTAAGTCGAGATTTTCTTATATCATACTTTTATACTTGTTCTGTATATGCAATGTTCAACTCTAGTAAGCCAATTAAATAATTGGTTGAGAGTTGGAAAAAACATGAGAAATGTATGCTAAAATTTTATGACTAGTTAGTTCTTTTCAAGACGGTCAAATTTCGAGTATTTAGATTCTTATTGCAGTATGTGGTACTGGTGAAGAAAATTTTGATAATTTCAGCAGTCTGTTTCGGACGTACAAAAGAAGCCCTACCTGAACACTAGAGATTTTAATTTCTGCTGCCTTATAGCAAGTTTTTTTTGAAAAAATATTGGACTGAGACGGACTTAAATGGAGCGATATGAACAGTGAGAATTTATGTCGATGGTAACTTGCTCGGGATTGAGGCATAGTTGTTGTATTTCCATATGAGACTTGAGGGAAAAGAAGAGAGCATTTGAGTCCGACTTGGACCACAGAAGAAATCATGATTTTGAGAACCTTATCGCGACCTACTTAGTGGCAGGCCACTCAAAGTGGAGCAAACACTTTGAATAGTTTCTTGCTTTTCTTTTATGGTCCCTCCATTTAGTTTTGGTATTTAGCTGACCGATCACTCCCTTTCTGTCCCGTTCTTCAACTTTATTGAGTTAGTAGGATACGTAAGTGTACTTTGTCTGGTTTATCCGATCAATCATAGCTAAAATGTGGTCTCTATGCAAGTTGTTGTAAATTTCAATCAGAAGGATCCTTAAGTCTGTTCAAGGACTTTTTACTTTTCTATGTTTCTTGACGGAATTGGATAAAAATTTCATCTGTCATAATTGTGCGTATGATGATACTACTTTGATCTTGGCTTCTCATGGCGCGGACCAACTATAATAAGATTTTTTTTGTTGAATGGCAGATTTGAACTTGGTTTAGAGAAGCCGGATCCAAGGAGAGCGCTGCAGAGTGCGTTTACCATCGCGATTGCTTACATCTTGGGAGGATTTGTTCCTCTGGTTCCATACATGCTCATTCCTATTGCAAGACAGGCTGTCGTCGCCTCTGTTGTGGTAACTATACTGGCCTTACTAATCTTCGGCTTCGCTAAAGGCTACTTCACTGGAAACAGGCCATTTAGGAGTGCTTTTGAAACAGCACTTATTGGAGCAGTTGCATCTGCTGCTGCTTTTGGTTTGGCCAAGGCTGTTCAAGGCTAGGGACCTTGACATTTCATGTTTCTTGTAATGTAGTTTTTGTTGTTTTCATCTTTCGACTATGTAGACCTCTGCTCCGTCTACCATGTTGTGGTACATGTTGTGGCATTAATTTTGAATCGCGCTTTTTGTTAATGTGCATTTTGCTGTTTTCGTTGTTAAAAGTATATTTTAGCACATCATATTCCATGATATTAGAGGTGGGCATGGTATCGTAGATACTGAATATCATGTCAAAAATCAAAATTTTGATATTGTGGTTTTAGTATTATGATATTTAGTAGTATGTATTTTTTTTAAATGATATTCGGTACGGTATTCAGTATTTATGAATATCAAAATACCGGATATTATGCCGAAGCACATAGTTACATATATAATGCATATATATTATTATAATACTAGCAAATATATAGAATAAAATTAGTACAGAACTAATTATTTAGACATAGTTACATATATAATGCATATATATTATTATAATACTAACAAATATATCGAATAAAATTAGTACAAAACAAATTATTTAGACGACGTTGAAATTTTGATTATTCTATCTTGATTGAAATGTCTTTTATGTGTAATTGATTAATGAAGAAAATTGCATACTTGTACTTTTTTTTGAATATTTCTACGTAGGTGTTAATATTATACAATTGAGACGTTTCTCAAAAAGGTGAAGGCATAGCTCTATTATATTAGCATTTGTGAGTCAAAGTCGAACAAACTATGATTACTGATTTAATCGTACCTCAAAATATAAAAATCGAAGTTTAAAAATGTGAAGCATTTTGAAGAACATTGTCAAAAAGAAGCTAAAAGACGATAATATCACACCATTTTAAGAGTATTTCGAGCTAGCTTACCTCAAAATATAATAGGTTTTGCTAATTCACGTGAGTTGCTTTAAAGTTTGGACCAGAGTAAGAAAACTCTCCCTTGGTCATGATAAATGTTGTAATCTTTTCTGTATCGTTCTAATTTTATTAGATTATAATGGTTATAATTCTCGCATTTGAAATCATGTAGCCACACAATTTGGGTCATTTGCACTTTTGACCCTATTTTGTGTTGGTCTTTAATTTATGCTAGAAAAAAAAAATACATCATCGAGAAATTGTTTGGATAGTTTTTACCTATCGTTTCATAATGTATTATATTATATATTGTATTGCTTTGAGGAATATGATATTTAAATAGATTGATTTCCTGTCATTTCATAATACTCACTAGCAGTCTAAAGAATAAACTTCAATATCACAAAAAAGATAGTAGGGTATACGAGGTAGAGTCATTATAAAAAATAAGACAGGTAGAATTATTAAATAAAACATAACGACCAGACGGGGAAAAGATAAGTCAACAATGTGATCATATCAAATCAATCGTTACATAAAATAGCATTTCTCATTGTTACATAACAATGCATTTAGCAAATACAATATAATAATATTCAAATAACAATCAAAACAACCATCTTACGTGTAGTAACAAAATACAATAGGTAACAACTCAACAAAATGAATACATTCAAATTCTAACCAAGGTAGAGATGAACCTTAACAGCCAGAAAGAAGACACAAACAAGAGCAAAATAGAGCAAAGTATGAATCATAATGGAAGCTCCACTTGTATGAAAATTCCCAAATTCAACACAATGCCTATGCCCTGGAAGTTGAAATAATAGTCCTGGAGACAACAGGATGAACAATATAACTGAGACCAAAACTGGACCCCAATCCAACATTGTTATTTTCCTTTAAAAAAAAATTGTGAATTTATATAGTTAAAAAAAGGTAGGAATGAAGATGATGTGAGATGTGGAAATGGGAGTAGTTGTTTATATATATGTTAAGGTGAGAGAATATGAGACTTTGAATGGAAGAAAAGAACACCATCACTCTCCACAATGAGGGTGTTCAGGCGGCGTGCGGATTTAAGATTTAAATTTGTATATGAAAATAAAGGTGTTCAGAATATGAGAGTTAAACCACTTAATTGTAATTATGATTTAGTTTATATATTTGAAAACTACACAAAAAGTACTAGTCTACTAGAACAAATTAACATAACTAATTATTTTTTAAAAATTTAACAAAAAATAGAAAAAAATATATTTGATTTTCCAAACAATAACACTTTCAAGTAAAATGAGATGAAAGGAGTACTATTCAATTTATTCTACTTTTGAAATTAATATTTTTTTTTAATTATTATATATAACTTATACTAATCCAGTTGAACCGAGTAAATCACCATAATGGTGAAATCAAAAGAGTTAATAATTTTTTCAAATTATCAAGTCATCCAAACGATATGTAGTTACTTAAAATGTAGATTTAAAATCAAAGATATATAATTATTCGATAGTTAAAATACTAATAACATATAGTATTATTATTACTTTAATATAAAAAGAATTAGGAAGTGTGAGAGGAAGTAAAATGTAGTACTAGTAACTTGGATACTCGGTAGCCGTCCCATTTCCCCTACATGAACTTGCTTCTTTCCAACTTTAATGCCACGTCCCAATTTACTACTCTTTAGTATTTTCTGTCTTCTTTTTTTTTTTTAAAAAAAATATTACATTATTTTTGGACAATTTTTAATTTCAATTTTAACGTTATATGGCCGTGGAATAGTTATATAGTCACACTACTCCAATTTTAAATTCTACCAAAAAATCTCGTGTACCACATAGTAAATAGATCTTAAAAAAGAGTATAAATAAGACACAAACATATTCTCTTCTTAGTTATTTCAGCAAGACTTCTGCACTTTCGTATTTGCTTTACATACTTAGATTTGTGATAGGCTTACTCGAGCAGAAAGTCTATCAGAAACAAACTTTCTACCTTCATAAGGTAGGAATAAAGTTGTATACTTGTTACACTCTCTCGATTCCACTTGTGGAATTATATTAGGGGTGTGTTTGGTACACTCTCCCAGTTCTACTTATGGAATTACATTAGGGGTGTGTTTTCCAATTTTCCCATGTTTGATTGGCTTAAATGTTTGGAAAATGTTTTCCAAATCAACTCATTTTCCTCAAATTTAAGGAAAATGACTTCTCTTCCAAAATTGAGAAAAACATTTTCCAAAACTCTACTTCATCCTTTAATTTTTTTTTTCTTACCTTACCCATAGCCCGTAACCGACCCTCCCCATTCAAATATATTTTTATCCCTACCACCAACCCAACCCCCAGCCCCCCTCAAACAAAAAAAATTTAAAAATTAAAAATTATTTTTGACCCCCCCCCCGCCCAAAACATAAATAAATTGATTTTGAAAAATATTTCAAATTTAATTTGTTTTAATTTTTTACACCACTCCCCCCGCCACCCCCCCTCCCCAACAAGGCCACCCCCTTTCCTCGCCTCCCCCGTTATTTTTTTTAAGAAAAAAATTAATTTTGGGAAATATTTCAAATTTAATTTTTTTTCATTTTTTACGTCATCCCCACTCCTAACCCCCTCCCCCAAGGCCACCCCCGTCAAATTTTATTTTTTTAATATTTTTGAATAATATTTCAAATTTTAAAAAATTTCATTTTTATGCCACCCACCCACCCACCACCACCCCTCGCCACGCCCCTACCCAAGCCGCCCCATCAAAAAAAGTAATTTAAAATTGCTTTTGAAAAATATTTCAATTTTTTTAAAAAAAAATCATTTTTATGCTACCCCCAGCCGCCCCCAACCCCGCGACCCCATCAATTTTTTTTTTTTAAAAATGGTTTTTGAAAAAAAAATCCTGGGTCGGAAGTCTGCTCAAGTCCTGGGTCGGAATTTTGAATGGTTATCAGGGTCTTGTCCTAGTTTGGGTGTTGGGGTCGGATCCTAGATCAATTATCGGGGTTGATTTTCGAATCAGAAATTATTTTTCTAAAGAGTATTTTTTAGTCTCAAGCCAAAAATAAAAGATATTTTCTGAAAAATATTTTTCATTCACCAACCAAACATTAAAAAAAAAATCCATAAAATATTTTCTACTCTCCAACCAAACCTGAGAAAATAAGTTAAAATCCACTTTGTTTTCTAGAAAACATTTTCCTAATACCAAACACACACTAGGTATGTTGTATTTTTCTGCAATTGAAAATTTATACAGGCAGCTAGCAATTTGTCTATTATTTTCCTAGTTGTACTGAATAAGATTATATAATCTCTTAGATAAAGTTCCCGTAACAAGAAACTCAGCAGACTTAATCTTTCACATTGCAGCAAATCAAAAGCAATATCATAATATTAAGCTCTCTTCAAATATAGTGCTGGTGTAATTAATTTCCATGTTTCACAAACAAGATAATAATGAAAAGAAAGTAACAGCAAGCTAGTAATGAAAACAAAAACAAAAAAGGCAATTGCCATGCATTTCAATAACTTAACCGTTGTAATCCCACACGTGGATTGGCAATTGGCATGCATGTCAGTTTTCATAATTGACATTCTTTTCATCTGCAACAGCTCAACTATCAAAACTACACAACACAAAATCTTGAATAATTGCACAATCACAAGGTGATGGTACTGTCAAGGGGATATTTTAGAACAACATACCAAGTGAGATCTTCTCCAAATGCTTACAAAGAAAGTATTATATTATACTCGATTCACATTCATTTCCAAAATATTAAATTGATAAATACACAGGCAAATAGCCTTTACCTACATTTCTGCAATTCACAAATCACACTATAGGTGAAACTATAAGATAAATATAAGACTTCAAAGTGGGATCTTGCAAACTTATATGGCAGAACTAAATGTTATGATTCATGGGGAACTTGAGACCTTCCCACGGACAAACGACAATCCTGCAGTAACATCAACCTGAAATCAGAAATTTGCCAAGATTAGAAAATAAGCATGTGTGGACACAAGATCCAAAACCATACTACATAATAATAATAATCATTAGAATACTCAAAGATCTTATTCCAAAGGGATCAAGGCTAAAGAAAGCATTAGTTGCCTGGGACAAGTTATGATCTCCTAAGTCTACTGGTGGCTTAAATCTGACCAATCTTACTGTGTGGAACAGGGCAGCCATTGCTAAAACCTTTCGAGATCTTGCTCATAAGCAAGATTACTCTGAAGTCTGGACTAAATGGGTACATGCTTTGCTTACCACATCAAAAGGAGACAGTGGGATAATATTTCAACACAAGCTCAAGCTTGTTGGATGCTCAGGAAGGTATTGGAGTCCAGAACAATATTGGAGCAGGAGCACTGTCAATCTACTGCTAGAATGAGCCTTACAAGGAATATACACGCTCCCAGCCCCTACCATAAGAATTCCACGGAAATACCTCTTACTTTCTAATCCTGCTAGACCAAAAGCCAGATTCACTCTATGGCTGCAAATGCATGGGGGGTTAGTAACTGTTGCATGGGAGGTTGGTAGCTGGTGCATGGGAGGTTAGTAACTGTTAACATATAGAATGGTGCTTGAATTCAAATGTAGCTTCTGTCAAACCTGTGATGAAACAGAGAACATCTATATGTTACATGTCCTTTTGCTAGAGATGTGGTGGATAGACTTCCAAACTGGATCCATCAACAGCCTCTTACAGGAAATAATTGGGAGCAATTCATGATAGGAGTCACTCAGAGAGTCAAAGGGAAGTCGCAACAGGCTCAGATTTTTAAAATGATCTACACTGAGTTTGTTCATGGCATATGGATAGAGAGAAATATGAGGATCTTTGAGAAACAATGCAGACACTGGGAAGTCATTGCTCGAGATATTGTATTTGTAGTGTCTACAATACAGAATTTAGTCCATATCTTCATGTTCTAGTTTGTTAGCTCTTTAGTCTCTCTTTAGTCTTTCTTTGTAAAGTTTTGGTAACTGACTGTGTCTAGTTAGTTATGGCACTGAACAAATACTTTGGTAATCAACAAAAATTTTAGTTACCAACAAGAAAAATGGATTGAGGCCAAAAAAGGGGATTAAGGCATTTCAAAAGAGGCACCAATGGCATCCCTATGACAAAGTTCATAATCATACATTGACAACATTGATATGTATGGGGGGATTAATGTGCATCTGCCATAAATCTGAGGAAATGTAATAATGGCAAGGTAAATACAAAACAAACCACAGATAACTACTTAATTCTCAAATCACGTTAAAGAAATTCATTTTCTTTTCTTTCTTTTTGGGTGAGGCCTGAGGGATGGGGGCTTTAAGGGAACAGAAGAGACTAAAAATAAGATGACCAATTGCTTTACCTAGTCACTGAAGACACTCATAAGATCACCCGGTTGAAATTTTTGAAAAATTGCTGGACCAACTTTAGCATTTTCCATGACATTCTTGTTAGGCTCCTGCTTAACTTTAGTTTCCTCAAGATAGATTTTTGCAGTATTGAAGTTGCACATTGGCGAATCAGACTCATCTACTGCAAAACGACTGGGAATGGAGGCACCTTTACCAACCCCAGGATTTCTCATACGTCCCTGATCAAGAACCTGGCTTGAGTTAATATAATATGGAACTGGCGAGCCCGAATGGTTTGGGATAAGGCCTGGCAGTTGTTTAGAAGAACCAAACGCTGAGCTCGAGTTATGAAGTTGCAGACCAACACTATTGTCAGCATTTGTCGAGCATGACCGAGAGAGAGAACCTCCACTGGAGAGCCTGTTTAAGCCACATTCTGGTTTGAGTTCCCTGTCTAACACTTGAACCACACCTGATGAATTATTTGATTGTGGCGAGAGAACTCCATAATCAATCACCGAAGATTTACTCAGACTGCCGGCGCGGCTGATGGAAGCAGGACTATCTCCCATTTGGAAATTACCTGGCAACTGAGAGGGCAATACAAGGCAAGAAGGTTGCACATTAATTGAATGGTTGACCTCAGGAGGTCCAGACTGTCTATGTTGCAGTTCCATCAGCTGCTGCTTTTGCCATTGCTGCTGTTGCATCATTGCCATTAACATGTTGCTGTTCGGAGCAGCTAGCCCAATGGGATTGCTGCTAGGGACCATACATATATTTTTTGCTCGCTGGGATCCAAATCCGGAATGAACATCTTCAGCAGACAAGATAGCTTGAGAAAGATGTTTAGAATTAGAAATGCTGGGAGGGCATTTCAACAGAGGCTGACCATAAGCCACAACTTGGTCAACAGGTATGCACTTTGCTTGCTGCAGGGAAGCTTGTAGGAGATTCTGTTGCTCTACTGCTGGTAAAACCAAGTTACTTGTTGATGTACCTAAAAGCTCGGCATGAAGAGCTGTCAAAGTTTCAGGAGGAATTTGGCCAGAGGCTGCCAGTGCTTGAATGTCAAATCTCCCTAGTGAACCAAGTTCTGAATTCTGTTCTATTGGCCCACAGAAGGTACTGGGGAGGCCACCCTGCTGTTGAACTACTCCACTTAACCTCTTCAAGTATAGCCTAAATTTCTGCATATTAGTCAACAGAAATACTTTAAAACATTCTACCGTTGAAACTAGAATTTAATGACCAGAAAGCCAAAAACAGCATGCGTCCTAACACAGATTATTGATGGATCACATAGCACATGACATGCCCATAAGGACTTGAACGGACTATAGCACAAACAAGGTTTATGAGTGACTAAAACAAACACTACATGAGGACATGGTATTTAATATTTAGGTTTATGGGTGATAAACACAAAAGCTACATGATGTGGATTCGTCTTGGTGAATTAGGAAGATATGGGGCCATTTAGTTCCAAGTATATAGCATCTTTACCTGATTTTCCTGAAAAGGCAACCAGAACACTAGCATTAGGTAGAAAAAAAGGGACATTGACAACCTTAAACATGCATAGAGATTCGAACCTGCAGATGGCTTGCCACATTTTCTCTTGTCAAACCAGGCACATTCATCAGTTCAAGTATTCTCTTAGGTACAGCCTCTGCAAAGGAAGAAAGGAAGCAAATTAATACATAAATAAGAAGAAAAAGATCTGAACTAACTGAAAAAGTCAAAAACTGAAGTTCATACTATCAATGCCAAGTTGGTTGACTGCACTAACAAATTGCTGATGAAGCTCCACTGACCAGACTACGCGTGGCTTTTTTGTAGTACTTGGGTCATCATTTTCCATTACAGTGTCATCTTCTTCTTTGGCTTCTCTTTTCTTTTTCTGTGGTTTTAGCACTCCATCTGCGCCTTCAATTACAGAAGAAGCACATTCAGCATCACCACTTCCTCGCTTATACCGATCATTATCATCCAAGCTACCAGAGCACTCAGGCTCTTTACTGGAGTTATATCTTTTCCTAACAACGTGCTGCCAGATATTCTTTAGCTCCTCGTCCCGTATAGGCTTAATCAAATAATCACAAGCCCCATGTTGAACTCCCCTCATGACGAGGTTGGTTCTTCCATCACCTGACATCACTGTACACAACAAAATATTAAGTTTACAGATGAGGCATCATGCTGCCACAGCAGGAGAGGCATCACTTACTTATTACTGGAAGGTCCATTTCCAACCCAACAAGCTCAAGAAGTTTAAAACCATCCATATCAGGCATATGAACATCACTCAGTACAATATCAAAAGTCCCCCTTTTTTCACGTAATAGGTTTAATGCCACCATAGCTTGCGTGCAAGTAGTAACTACAAGCAATTCAAATAGACAACGTTAGATTTGATTTTTATTACCAATAGATATGCATGAAAACAAACATTAAGCTAATATAACACTCGACCAACACAGTGTAACGACCCGACCCCTCGTTTTGACTATTTTGTGTTTCAACTCATGTTTTGAGCATCTAGATATGTTGAAATAGTAATTTGTGACTGGTTTGGGTTGAGATCGAGGGGTTTGGACCTGTTCTGGACAAGTTGAAAACTGAAAATTCTGATCTGATATCTGGTGCTTGTGATCGCAAGGTCAGGACCATGATCACGGAAGAGGGTCACCTAGCAAGGGATCTCATTCGCAAAGAATTAGGTCGTGATCGCGAAGGGGCTTGACACCAGGCCTAGCTTTTATTATCAAGTAAAGGAGGATATTTTGACTCATGAGCTTTTATTATCATCCACTAAACCTTTTACCTTATCCAAAAAAAAAAAAAAAAAAAACTTCAACCTAGCATATCTGAGTTAGAGATATAAAGTTACAGAGAAAGTAGGTTTAAAGGAACATATTGTGAAAAGCCAAGAATAACAACTCTCACTGTCACTGGAGGTTCTCACAGGGGCTTATGCAAGAAAACTTAAAGCTATTGTTCTCAATAGTTTTCTATTATGACCAAACATGAGATAACATTAGAGAAGGCTGTTACAGAGACTTATGCAAAGCTCATTCTTGGTGAAAAGTTAGGAGCTAGCCTGGAGTCCACAACAAACGGAGGGCCTCTCAAAATGTTTGGTATAGTTTCCAAGACCCTAACCTTATGGATACTAAGGAATTCATGAATATCATGTATGACAAGAATGGACCTGACTTTGCTGCTGCAATTGATGGAGATGTTGATATAAACATGATTATTGGAAGTCATTTTTTGTCACTCCAAAAGATTTTGTTTCAAATGTTGCTGCTATTCCAAATATCCAGTCTGATCCTAAGGATCCAGCCCGACAGATGCCCAACAGTGGTTCTAAATCGCGTGGCTCAAAGGCTTAACCTTCCTTTTTATGAGGTGCCAACTAGTTGGAAATTCTTTGGTGATCCAAGGGATGCTTGAAAATTGTCAATTTATGGCAAGGTAAGCTTTGGAACAGATTCTAACCACATTCTTGAAAAAGATAGTATATAAGTTGTTTTAGCTTGGCTTTACATAATTACCTATCAAAACAAGTACAAAGATCAGGGAAGTATTCCAATGCTATTCATTAAATGAGACATTTCTTATGCAGATGAGGAAAAAGAAGGCGTACAAAATTTATAGTATCTCTTGCATCTTTGTCGGATAAATTTTATCATGGTGTATCAAATTCTTTTGCTCAAGTGAACAACAGAAGTGTTGTGGTTGGTACAAGTTGTGTGTTTTACTCTTCTGATCCACCTCATTTCCTGTACACTAGTGAACATACGCCAATGTAACTACAATTCCAACTGCAGATGTATATGCTACTCATTCAAGACAGAAAGTTCTTGGAGCACTAGTTACTCATGTGGCCTTTAGGATACGTCATAAAGTGACCTCCGCTATGATGTGATGGTTATCACAGCCTACAAGTATTCACTGGAGCTTGTTCCACCTTCTTTTCATTTAAAGATAATTGGCATCCAAGATTACTTGGAGGTGTTCAATGGTGAAACTTACACAAGGTATAAGAAGTGCCTTTTATTTTGAGTACAAGGCCCTTGGCATCTTCTTTTGCAAATGAACTGTTGATGACATTGAGAAACCATTCATGCTTCCCAATTCCCATGGGGGAAGAAGATGAAGATTAATCCAAGGACAAGAAATCTTTTTTTACGAGAAACAGGGGATCTGGATTGATTCCGCATTCAAGGACAAGCATTGTTGCATTTCAATGATTTTCACAACTTCCATTTTATCCCGATGGAGTTGATTCAAGGACAAGAAATCTTTTTACGAGAAACAGTGGATCTGGATTGATTCCACATTCAAGGACAAACATTGCTACATCCAATGATTTTCACAACTTCTATTCTATCCCAATGGAGTTAGGTTCCTCATTTCGACATTACCACCCTTGCAGATTAGGGTTGTTTGATGGGGAGGTTATGTAATATGATCTGAATTTCTAGCGCTACTCATGTGAATAGCCATATAGCACCAAGTGGTTTAGCTCATTTCAGATAAATTACTTATGGCTTAGGTTAGTAGTCAATTTTAGCTTCTCTGATACAGCTATAAAGGTCTAAATAAGATCTTCTGCTTCCAATGTAATTATCTTTTGAGAAATGAAGTAATCTTAGTTTAGTTTAACTCTTAGACTTGTTCTTGTTATTCCTTCTCTACTGTAATTTTTGTTAAATTTCAATGAGCTTCAATTTGACATTGTATCATTTATGAGGTCAAAAATAATGCATGGATTGTTATGCAATGATTGCCTATTTGTCTTTAGAAACGCTTATCCATGTATTGCTAATTCATGTATTCTCGTTCCACAATATATCTCGCTAATACATAAATTATGATGGTATAAGTTTAACACCACCAAACAAATGACATAATGCAATGCATTATTTGTAAGGGGATTATTTTGCTTGTCTCCTTATACAACCAACCAATCAACGTATTACCTATCCAAGTTTATGCAAATTATCTTCATTGATGCAGTCATCAAACGGCAAACCGGCAAACAGAATTCTAGTTTGAGACCGAAGCCTACTTTATTAAGTTAAATATAAAGTAAACTCCTACAATTCATGGTTAAATTAAAACACCACAATAGAAATGAAGTGGCTGAAGGAAACAGACCTGAATACTTGCATCTGCGAAGCATTTGCTCAATAATTCGGAGACAAACAATGTCATCATCAACTACAAGGACTCTTAACCCAACTGGAAAGTGATCAGTGACAACATTAGCTTCCAACTTACACGTGGCAACGTCGCCACTCATACTTACCATTGAAGACCACAAAAATGACAAAAACTCCACACTTTCACAGAGAAGCTAAAATTACAGAAATGACACTGGTTTCACTGAACTGCAGCTGCTTCCATTGACAAGTGATCTTATGGTAGTGTTTGAAAATGCATTGTTGAGGGTTTAAGAAAAAGGTGAGTCAGATCCAGAGCTGATACACTATACAGTGTAATGGAAGGTGAAATTAGGGTTTTCGATTATTGAGAAATGAAGAATGGAGGAAGAAGAAGAAGACCACTAGGGTGGGTGGGTGGGTGGGGTAAAGAGGAAGGAGGTCTTAAATGGGGAAGATAAAGTGTGACGCGAGGAGTCGAGAGACACGCAGAAGGAAACTGCAGAACACCTTTGTCTTTTTGGGTTTCTCCTCCTTTTTTTTTTTTTTTTTTAAGATAATCTTACTAATTCATATCTTAAATAACTTTTTATAAATTTATAAATAAATATGAACACTTTCAAAAAGAGTTAATCGTAAAGAAAATATAAATTAGTGCTTTATTAATTTAATTAAATAAATAACTAATATAGAATAATTATTTTTAATATAATGATCGACTAATATATAGAATAGGGAATAATGCTATTTTTTTGCGCATTATTGTTCCAAAAGATTGAAATGGTAATTAAATAGAGAAATTTCCAAAGAAGAAAAAAAGGAAGCTATTGGCTTCACTAGAGATTAATGGTATTAGGGTACGTAGGAGTTAGGACTAATTGTTTGTATCGAAGTCGAATCTTAAATCATATAAATTTTAATTATTAAATTTATTTATTTATTATTCTTAATCATTAGTATGTTTGTTTGTTTATATGTTATAGCCACAGCCCACATTAATAGATTTGAATAATTAATATATGTCTATAAATAAATCTATAGAGATTAGAGTTTACAATTTCATTCATTCACGATCATTATCAATTATCGCCTCCTTTTCTTTTTTCATTATCAACTAACACCACCTATCACCATTCACGCACAATCACTAACGTTGGCAATCACATAATCAATTGTCACCATCCCAGTTACAATCACCATTATTGTACGTAATAACCACCCGCCACTATCAACAATCATCATTATATATTGTTAAACCACCGTCATCATTCACTATCACCATTAGCTATTACTATCTTCCATCATCAGGCATCAACCATTATTATCCGTCACCATCACCACTAGCTACTATCCACAACACCACCATTAGTCAATATCATCCGCAGTCAGCATCCATTACCACTACAGCTACTAATTATTGTTGATACATCATTAGATTAATTTATATTTAATATTTTTTAGATAAAGACAAGTAATTCATTCAATGAAGATCACGATTTAATTGCAAGACTATAAATTGAAACTCAATAGTTCTCTAGCAATTATTGTCCACTATTTACTTACCTACCTTATCTCAATGTTAAGTACTGATTGTATCAAAAAAATGTACATACAAGTATTGAAATGTCTCTATGTTTCTCACTTCTTCAATTCGAAGCTTAAACTTGGCATATCTATGAAATTCCTACATTTTAAGTCCTTGAACATGAAGTTTGTTTCAAGTTTGCTTTCATGTGCCCTTTCTTACGCGGTCATTAGTTAAATAGTCATCCTTCCATCACATATTATTGATCTGATTACTAGAATATTGACAAACCTGAACCAATAACATATCACTTGAGCTGCAGATTACAAATATAGACTGCAAACAAGATGGAATAAAGAAGGCGAAGTAAGTGCCAACAAGCTATCTACACAACGACACAACCACTACCATATAAAATATTCTGCCAAACGATTAATTCAACTTCAATAGCTTGAGTTCCGTTCCTGCTGATCGCTTACCATGCTTGGATCATAGCCTAAGTCAGAGGCACACACCAAATGTCACCTGTTGTACAACCAGAAAGCAGCAAGTATAGGCATCGACATGCTTGATACTATTTTACGATCAACCATTAGAGAAAGTAGGAGAATTGAAAAGTAGGCAAGGAGCACAGCAAGTCTATGCAGAATTGCTTCTTACAGCTGCCTCTATGGGTTTTCCCTTGAATGTTATTGTGTGCCTCGCATTAATCCATTCCGTGCTACATTCCTGTAGATAATTACGTGTTATTTGAAGTTAAAATTAAATATATTTGGATGACTGGCTAGGTGAAGTTCTACATTGCAGTGTTTCTCCTAGCACTCATTGCAAGGGTGAGTGAGTAGTAACAGGAGAAAAATGAACTAAGCATTAAAATCCTAGAGAAAGTTAGTTTGCTAGCTAGTGAGTTTTACAAGTTGAGAATTGCAGCACCTATCCCTTGTAGATGCACCTGCATTGCCTAGAAACGCCTTGTTACAACTTGCCAAAGCTATAAAAGGCTATAGACATTTAACTTAACAAAGTTAAATATCTATAGTCTTATAGCTTTGGCAAGTTGTAACACGGAGTCAAATGTCGATAGTCTTTTATAGTTTTGGCAAGTTGTAACATGGCGTTTCTACGCAATGCAGGTAGAGCTACAAGAGATATGTTTACCTATAACTGCCTTTAGAACCTCACCTGTATTCAACTTTAGCAACATAAATTGATTCTGAAAAGGATTCTCCAGGATGAAAATTATGTTAGTTTTTGTCTGGTATAAATATTATATATCACTTATCAAAATTTTAAAAAGAAAAGATTATACTCCAAGTCAGAGTCTTGTCATTTAAAGACTTCTTCAAGGAAATAAGTTATTAAATAAATTAACAGTGCAGAAAGGGGTGAGTCCTCTATATGCAATAAACCACAACAAAAAGCTCACTGGACTGCTCCTCTCTTAATATTGTTCATGGAGTTATATTCACCGGTGTTAATCCATCCACTCTACAAGTCTACAGACATGTTTCCCTTCATAATTTTGTCAAAATATATGGCTCAAGTCTTAATATGACAAGTTAGATAACTTTTAAGCAAAGATATTCACATGTGATACGATCTTCTGTTTCAACTACCATCATACTTTAAGGCCTCAACAAAATAAATAGATTGATAACCAAGAAATCCCAAGGCCAATGGCGCACTCTTCAAAACTCAGCAGATAATGGTCCGTCCCTCTACCCTTATCCACTTTAATACCAGGCTTTTGCATATCCCATACATTACAAATTGTGGCGTTGAGCATTTACCACTTTACATTTTTTAAGGAAGTGTTCACTACCATTATGTGTTAGGTAGCAATAACGCTAGAAACATGTGAATTTTCAGTGTCAAGTTGATACTGTTTTAATAAAATCTTGCTTTATCAAGAAAAAAAAGTTCCAAGCAAGGTGGTCCTAAGTCTTACCTGAACACGGTCTTTTTAACTGGAACATAGATATATATGTGGAGAACTACTAAAATTTCAACAAATGTTATATTTTGGACCAATCATTTCAAAAGTACAATGCGTTTGGTGCCAAGAACCTTAAAGGATAGAAACTTGAAGCAACACAACAATTGTTGGTGTACTCTTCAGGATGTTAAAGACTAGAATAGCATGCTCAATTTCATAGATTCTATTCAGGAATAGGTTGCTCAATTTCGTAACAAAAACACTTTCTCTAAAGAAATTTGTTCAGATTTTCCTAACGCCTTTTGGGAGCGTAAAAGGCATATTGTGGATTTACCATATATTGACGGATTCAATGAACAGGCCATTACTACTAAAGCAAGGCCAATTCAGATGAATCAAGAAATAATGGAAATTTGTAAAAAGGAGATCACCACTCTTTTAACAAATAAAATTATTCTCCCCTCTAAATCCCCTTGGAGCTGTTCAGCTTTTTATGTTAATAACGCAGCGGAGAAAGAAAGAGGTTCTCCCAGACTTGTTATTAATTATAAACCGT